>CM077881.1:62632102-62844602 GCA_039720435.1 Amazona ochrocephala | reverse complement strand
TTCTTCACAGAGGAGGGGCTGACTGAGTCGCAGAACTGTCAAGCTCATTTTGACCAGTGCTTACTGGGAGATATGACATGGACTGTATAGGGTAGAATGTGTCGGGGTGAGGGTGGCATAGGGTGCAAGGGTCCAGGCAGCTGCTCCTGGTGGGGCAGTGTGTGCTTCCTCTCTGATCCTATTCTGCTCACTGGAGGGGGACCAGCTGTTGCCTCCAGGCTTGTTCTGCCAGAGGGGAGCTCCACTCCCCCCTGCTCTGCCAGTGCTGCCGAGTGGGGATAAGTGATAAATCTGGGGGACACAGGCAGGACAAGGTGGATGGAGTGCTCTTTTTGATTGCAATGAAAGGCAGTCTTGTGTTAATGACTGCAAAACATGCAAAAAAAAAGAGAAAAATCTGAAAGTTTTAATTAGAAGTGTATATGCCAAAAGCATACAGCTACAAAGGAAACATTTTTTAGTTCTTATTGGTATGTCTTACTGCAGTAGAAAAATTAATGTACACCTGGTAGGTTTACTCTGTTTGCATATGTAAGAAACTAATGGGAAGCTAATAGCCTAAATAAGAGTAAAAAGCATAAAATAACTGTTATTTTCAGCCTCAAACTCACTTGGGGCTATTTTAAACACCCATGTGACGTAGCAGACCTATGTCTCACATGGGAATATTTATACTACTCTACCAACATAACTCATTTCTACTCAGTCTGGCTACTTCAGAAATTTCCTCGAGTAACCAAAAATATATCTTGGTCTTTATTTTTTAGATACCATTAGTTTGTTACATTATCTGAACTCATGTATAAATGCAAGCCACTGTGCTCCAGATAATACTTCTACCTTTACAATATAAATTAGTTTTCAGAGCAAGAATTATCCCTTTAATAAAGCTATACAATCTTTTTTCTTTAGTTTGTAGTTATGTATGCATAAATTAAAACAAACACTATTTGTGGTACTTTAGTACATAGCTACAAATGTGGATTCTTTCTCCAAGAAACCACAAACCTGCGTTTATTTTAAATAACTACTCTTTGTCAAATTTACAAACTAAGTACCTATTTTTGGTTTCTTTATTTTATTGCACCTTCATGTAAATTTTGTATTTTATGAGTAGGTTGACTGCTTGCCCACAAAACCAATAGTAAAGAATAAATTAGTAAAATAAAGGGAAGCAACTCCTGTTAATGTACACCAGATAAATAATGTGATTTTCCAATTCTTTTTTGTTTTTAGAGAAAAAGAAGGTTTTTTGCTTTGTTTTGTTTTTTAATTGAATAAGGCATTTAGCACTTTGCTTCTTATAATTAAACAGCCAACACCACATTATGCTTGGAGATTCGCATACTTGTGCCTGCAAACAGAACAGATTAATGTAATGTTTTGCTACCTTTGACCTCGTATCCTTGAGTCTCTTGATTCTGTGTCACCAAACGTAGTACTGTAATAGAGTTGAGCTCTAGCTAATAGTGTGTGCTATTCTGACTGTCATGCTCCATCATTGTAACTTACTGCATGAGGTCCCCAAAGTAGCCTCAAACACAGAGAGACACAAAGTCACATCCACAAAACCTGAAAGTAAGCAGAAAAGACCTTAAAATGGAAATTCTTCATTCAGTTCATGCACGACCAATCTGGCTGTGACTGTTGGTTATTCTGAAAACTCCAGCAAAGGAACATTTAAACAGACATGTTGCTAAAAATCCACTAGCAGGAGTCATTCAGAAAATGTAGCCAAACTCTTAATTTTACCCATTACATTGTTATGATTTCAGAATCTGGAGGTCAAAATGCCATTTCTTTGTTCTAGCATGTGGTCTTGAAATACCACCTGTACTGGCAAAGTGCTTTCAAATGAGATATTTTCTATTATGTGGTGCTATTTTCCTAAGGGTAAGCAGGGAGAAAGTATCATGCAGTGGTTGAAGCCTCCTTGGGCCCAGTGTGGACCCTGAGGATCTCCCAGGCTACAGGGGGTTATGGGTGCCAAATGGAGGAGCTCCTGGAAGGAATTTCAGCATGGTGAGAAGACAATTTTACAAGCTGAGAAGTAAGAAATACAGGAGATTTACAAACCCAACTGAAAAGGAACCTGAGTGAGGTGGCTCAGTGATTCTTTCAAAGCCTCTGTGCCCACTGCAAACAAAAGCTACCGAATGACTCCAGGGTTGCTCCTAGTCCTTCCTGCTGAAGCTGATCTGCATTGCATGAAATAGTCCTGATTAAGACAGGGAGAGAAAATGTGGTTGAATATATGCTCTCTTTGTAATGGCATTCGGTTGGAAAAGGACCTGAGTTTAAACAGTTTCTAGTCAATACTTGTCATACCTTATAGCAAGATATATAGATGAACACCTACCTGTTTTGTGATTTTTTGTTATCTTGGGTTACAGAGTCTTGAGTGATACAGCCTAGTGTGAGTTGTCCCTGCCTATGGCGGGGGGGGGGGAATTAGGTGATCTTAAGGTCCCTTCCAACCCTAATCATTTTATGATTCTATGAAAGAGATGATGAGTAGTTTAATCATGTTTAGATAATGGTCATACATGCTGTGAACTCTTGGGTTTGGCAAGAGACAGTTGCAGTTGGTTTTGACAAAGAGATGCAGTTGTAAGGAGGCATGTAAGTTTCTCCTTGTGAACCTACTCCTGTGTGCCTCAGTTATCCTCTCTGCAAAATGGAATTGGGTCTAAGAAGTGCTTCAGTATTTGTTAAGGCTGTGAAAAGTCTGAAAACATCACACAAATAAAATTTTCAAAAAGTGAGGTACTTACCTGCTACTAAATCGTTCACCAAGGGAATGAGTGTTGAGCAACATTGGTACTCATGCACTGTTGTCTTACCGTATTATATAGAAACGGAATGTATGACTTTGCTTTTGTGGCAAATGCTTTTAAGTCTAACTCCTTCTTTTAATAGCCTGGGACTAGCTTTCTGAATTTCCAGTTGTGATTGAATTCTCTGAAGGTATTATTGCTGGAAACAAAAAGAAATTAGAGTTCTCAGTGACCATACACTGTGCTGTGCAGTCATGTAAAACATAAAAGAACAGATAACTGTTTCAGAGTGAAAGGAAAAACAAAGCAAACAGAAATAAAACCAAAAAGAAATCAAGTGGCCTCTTCATTTCATTAGAGGATTATGAACTTTCATCACAAAACTAATTTAAAGCATAGACTTTATCTTTTTTGGTGTCTGCCTTCTGCTTTGTTTGCAAGCTTCCCTTTTTCATACTTGGAAACATCATTGTAAAACCAGGCGTGCATGGTGGTGCTGTGGGACATTGTTCCCTGTCTCCTGCGTCCTTGTCATGCTGTGGGCACTGTTCCCAACAGCATACTAAACTTCACAGAGGTTGGCTGACTTGCTGTGTCATCATACCTGCAGAGACATAGCCAGAAGAACATTTTCTTGGCTTACGTCATTGGGACAGCTAAGCTGGTAAAGAAGTCCTATTGACATGTGCCTGTGCCTACAGTATAGTTTGTGTCAGCATAACTAAAATGGTTTTAATTCTGCAGGGCAGGCCAGATATATTTCTAAGACATATATTCTACCTGTAGCTCAAAAAGTACACCCAATTGCTTGTGCCATTGCTGAGGACTGTGCTCCCAGTCTTTTCCCACGTGTAGTCATCACTATGTAGAGGTTGGGAGCACTGAATAATGATAATCTTCCTAATGTAGAGATTTATTAGATATCTCAAAGTTAGAGAAGAGGGTATGGCACTCTGAAAAGATCCATGTTCTGCTGTGATTCACAGATCACTCTAACACTGCAAATCCCGTCTCTGTGAAGGAGGAGCTAAGCTCAGTTGGGTAAACAGAAACCATCTGACCCTCTCTTGCCAGGAAACTAAGTTCAAAAGCCCAGTGGGTCACAGTGAGCTCCCTGAAGGAGTGTTCAAAGTATTCAGACAGCATCTGTGATCATATTTTGTATATCTCCCCAATATACTTTGAGTAGATTTGATGCGGGCAAAGGCTAGAAAAATATCATGATTCCCCTCTTATCAGTGTGGTCCCTGAATATATTTTTATGCACTTTACTATGAATAGAATCATAGAATCATGGAATCATAGAATCATAGAATAGTTAGGGTTGGAAAGGACCTTAAGATCATCCAGTTCCAGCCACCCTGCCATGGGCAGGGACACCTCTCACTGAACCATGCCATCCAAGGCTATGTCCAACCCCACCTTGAATGCCGCCAGGGATGAAGCATTCACAGCTTCCCTGGACAGCCCATTCCAGGGCCTCACCACCCTTACAGTAAAGAATTTCTTCCTCATATCCAATCTATAAACTTCCCCTGTTTAAGTTTGAACCCATTACCCCTTGTCCTCTCACTACAGTCCCTAATGAAGAGTCCCTCCCCAGCATCCCTGAATACTGAAGTACTATCTAATGCATGCATGTGTTTATATCTATGTTCAAATGTATTTATATAAAATCATATCTACATGTTGTGTATGGGAGATATGTAAGCAATTTCTCCATTTATCTTCCTCCTCCATCCTATTTTCTTATAACATTAAACCAATAGGTTTAATAGGAGATTAAATAGCATCCATAGAATAAAAGCCAATAAGAACAAGTTCAATAGTTACTGCCATGTCCAACATCTTAAAAATTATCTTTTTTTGTCAGTATGCTAAACAGATGAATGTTCATATATTAAAATATAATTTTTTACGTGTATTTGGAAGCAGTCTGTTAGGATCCTGGTTTCTCATTTTCTTTCCCAGGTACAGTCAGGATGATAACGCTTTAAATAGAATTTTGGAATTTTGTAGCTGAACTAAATTTGTGAACTATCCCTGTTAAACAGCACTGTTTGTGTATATGCACATATATATATATACACACTGGATATTATGTATATATATACACACACTGATTATTAAAAGATACAGCCATAATGCCTATTTTCAGCAATATCACAGAATCACAGAATAGTAAGGGCTGGAAAGGACCTCAAGATCATCGAGTTCCAACCCCCCCGCCATGGGCAGGGACACCTCCCACTAAACCATGCCATCCAAGGCTATGTCCAACCCCACCTTGAACGCCGCCAGGGATGAAGCATTCACAACTTCCCTGGGCAACCCATTCCAGGGCCCCACCACCCTCACAGTATAGAACTTCTTCCTCAGATCCAATCTAAACCTCCCCTGTTTAAGTTTAAACCCATTACCCCTTGTCCTCTCACCACAGTCCCTAATGAAGAGTCCCTCCCCAGCATCCCTATATCGAACCGGACCTGTGAAAATAGAGGCTTCTCCTGGACCTAAGTGTTTAGGTGTAATTACAAATAATTTCATCATGATTGTTAGGATAGCAATTTATTTATTCATTCTTAATTTAATTTCTTTATGAATTGCTTCATTAAAATTATGAATGCTTTCATTAGTTAAAAAATCTTAAAACTTCAGTTTGCATCTGGATAGTGGTAGCTGATTTGCTAAATTGAAGGTTTTGTTTCAGAATTACAAATATATGTTGTTCTGTAAACAAGATGTTTGGGATCTTCCATATTAATCTCTCTGCATATGAAAGATGGCAATTTCCAATCTCATCTGTGAATTTGTGTTTTGCAAAGTGAAGTTTTAGTGTTCTTGCAAACTTTGGAAGCATTTATTTTCAGTAAATCAGGCAGAACATTTTCAGAGGGTCAAAAAAACCCATCTCTTGTTAGCATAATGCAGACGCCAGACTATTTCTAACTTTCTATTGGTGAAGGAGCTAAACAGTCAGCTAAAGAAAAGGTATTACATCAGCATTCAGAAGAAAAATATGCTCCATTCCTCCTAGCTCTATAGTCTATGTTCAATCAACCCACAGTTAATGGAAGCCCTCCAGTGCTAAGCAATAAACAAACACAGTTGGGCAAATAGTCCAAAATCAAATCTAGTATATAAGGTGGACAATACATAGTTAGTTCCATTACAGAACTCTCCCCTGGGAACTGGAGCAGCTTCTGAGCCCATCTCATTACACACCAGCACCATCTGTAGCCAGCCTGAACCTTATTTGGGAATATATAAAGTACACGGAAAAAAATAGCATAAGAATCAAGAGCCAGAGAATCCTATTTCAAGTTTAAATTTTGCTTGTGAAAGATCATTTGGTTTTAGACTCAGCAAACAGTAGGCCTTCATCACTCACAATGAGCTGCACATGTAGCAGGGATTACTTCAGATCAGAGAGATTGAAGGTAATTGCTACTTTCCACAGGGAGATATCTAGTACTACTGTGACTTGAGAGATACAGTAAAGCACCATAAGCTGAAACAGCCATCCTGAAGCAAACTAGAGCCACTTCTTATTGTTTAGTTTAAAAAAAGCAAATAGTGAATTTAAAAGAATGCACAGGAACAGGAAGAAATACTTAAATATGTGGATTTAAAAAGCATAAAACACTCCCCACTCATGTGTAGATGAGCACATATGATACACATATATATGTAATATAGATACATTTTTTTTAACAGATGTCAAATGCTTGTAAATAACTGTATGTATGTATTATTATTGTGTATGGATCATACCAGTGTTAAAGATATAAGAAAATCAGAGATCGGTGTCCCTTTGCAATTGTTATTACATATGACAGAATAAAATGAAAAACCCAAGGGTTCTCTGCCCCAGAGAACTACAGTTGAACTAAGAGCCCAAATTTATTTGTTAGTGACTTCAGCAGAATTACTCCTGGGGGATTCATTTATCCTGGGATGCACAGAGATAGCTGATGGTTGACAGCTACATTAGCTCCCGTTCTCGATTTGGTGGTTATATACAATAAGAGAGAAACATCTTAATATAGTGTAGAGTTTCTTAGTGTGAGTTTGTGGAAGTAAATTATATGGTTCCTTCCAAATGCTACATTATTGCAGTACAGGATTATTCTGCATAGCCTACTCAACAATTTTAGTGAGTTGTATAGCAACCATCTTTAAGAGTATTTTCAAATACCTTTTTTGTAAAACCTACAAATTTAGAAATTCTGGATCATATTCTTAGCTGGGCAGGACAGATAATTAAGCTATGTATGCATCCTTAATGTCAGGAAATGGGTTTCTATTCTTTGAAGGGTATTGTACAAAACACTCTCTCAGTAGAGTCATTCCACTGCCGCTGCAAGGTCACGCTTGCTCTTTGTCATCCTTGAGTAAAGTCCTGCAAACTTGCTACTAGCCAACATCCTGCTGGTGCAGACAGAGCCTTGAAGGATACCACTGCATTTCCCACAAATTTAGGAGTGTAAAGTACCCAGTCACTGCGTCTCTGAACTTTTAATAGTTTTTTGCGTATCTTCTCTTAATTTGCCATTACAGTCAAATAGAATTGCATCAACACTTGTGCTCTCCTCTTTTCTCAACAAAATTAGGTTCTTCTCCAGCATAGCTGAAGATTTTTCCTAGGTAAATGCAAAGCAATCACCTTTTTTTGAAGGTTGTTTCTGAAAAAGCAAAACCAGACTAGATTTTCTTCACTTCTTTTCAGTTCTGACTTTGGTAGACCAAAATGGGTGATGTCAAAGAAATTGAAAGGATGACCAGAGAGACCACAATACATTTTAGTAATATTGAATCTCCCCTATGACCATGTGCGAGGGCCAGAAACTGAAGATCTATTTTGCCATCTTACTCGTACTTTTATTGTATCTTCCCATTAAATGGATTGATTATCATCAGTGAATGCATATTCATTTTTTGATCACTTTGTGAAATAAAGGATTTAATTTTTCCTAGAGAAATGATAATAGCCAAACTGCCAGTAAATATTAGAGGTGCAGCTTAGAATTTACCTCAAGATCTTGGCACCTACAGTTTTTGCTATTCGGATACTATTTTCTGTTAAAAATATTCTTGCTTTAATGAGCTAGTTATAAAACTGTGACTGATTATCAGATTGTTCTGTCTGTGAAAATTGCAGGTTCTTGATTAACCAATGAAATTCTTCTGAAAAAAAAAAAAGATCATTAACTGTTTCATGAACAAACACATTTCATTTTTAATTGGACCTATATAACTCTAAAGTAATTGAAAAATAATATATGCATAATAATGTAAATTTAAACACATACAACAGCAGGTCTCAATTTCAACAAAAATGCAGATATTTTTGGTAGAATGCTTGAGAATTCATATACCATTCTCCACTGTTAGCTAAGATTATAGAGGTAGAAGTAAATATAAAATTAGTATCATAATACTAGGTATCTATCACAATGTTGTCAATGTTGCAACTGTACATAATGAAGTTTTATCATCTGACCCAATTCTAACTAAATATGGTTTATTAGAACTAAATACATGGTCATGCATATATGCAAAAGCAAACTCATACTTACAGCATGAGGGTCTGTATTTTGGTAAAGGATGTGTGGAAAGTACTTAAAGGTCATAGTAGACAAGCAATTAAATATGAGATCCCAATAGATACTGTGGCAATGGGGGCTAATGTAATCTTTGGATATTATAAAGTAGACTTTTATGTCAGAATACTATATCTACCTTTACTGTTCCTTTTTTTAAAAGATGCTGGAAATTGGAAAAGTTTCAATGAAGGGCCACAGAAATTATTTGGGAGATGGAGAAAATATCTTATATTGCAAGGCTTTGAGCTTATCAATAGAATAATCTGGGCTGAAAGCATAGAAACACTTTACAGAGTGAGAGATGATAAGAACCAAAGGACTCACTAGTCTGGCAGAGGAAGACGTCTCAATAGCTGGTGTTCAGAAGACAGATAAATTCAAATTAGAAATGAGGCATCCATTTTCAGTGCTGCCGATGATTAACCACTGCAACCAATTCCAAAGCGGAATGCTAGATCCTTCCTCTCTTGATGCCTTACAAAGATCTGGATGCCCTTCTTTTGCCCGCCACTGTATAGAGGACTGTGCAGGCATAACTGGGTGAAATGAAGTAACTTATACAGGATATCAGCGGTATCTTCTGACATAGCAAATGTCAGATAGATCTGTGAAGGTATGCAAAGAGCTGATGGTGAATGTGGAGTTCAGGAGACAGAACTCTCTCCCTGAAAATATCTTGTTAACAGCTCCCTCATCCATCTCACAGCAGCTCCAGCTAACTTCCTCTGAACAGCAACAGCCCATGAAAGGCAGATAGATGGTCTGAAGACATGCAGTACCTTGTAGAATCCGCTTTTCAAAATATTCTTATAAATTGCAAATAATAGAAATATTAGCTTTTGAAGCAGGGTTTTCCTTTTTTAATAAGAAATTAGTACAGATGGATCCTGGTCATAAGGTTTTGGACTGACTCCTTGAGGAATTTCAAGTTGCTTGGTTTTGCATTTGCCTAGTAGGAAGTAGTTTCAAAGGGGAGATGCTAACCAAGAGCCATCTGGAAAACTAATTCATGCTTCTTCAATGTTTTGGTATTATCCCTCACAAAATAGAACATTTTTGCAGAACTCCTTTCAGCAAATAATGCAGATCCTTCTTATTAAATTAGTGATATCACAGGAATCTGTAGTAGACATACATCAGTGGTTTTATGGTACCGCCATTCTGTAAAGAAACAGAAAAAAAGCCCTAGTATTATTCATGTTTGTAGCTGAAGTTCTGTTTTTCATGTCTCTGGAAAGAGGTTTAGTTGTAAAAGGGTTTAAGGGGTTTAGTTGTAAAATGAAAAATTATCAGAAGAGTTAATAAGCAAATAATGAGTTGTTATTTTTGTGTAGTTGCCATTAATAGACAACAGAAGGGTTTAAACTGTTGGTGACTACAGCAAGCCATCTATTCTTCACTGCAAATATTACCAAAACTGTGGACAAGTGTTTCATTTGTCCAAAATACCCCCAGGATAGTCCTTGTATTGAAGTTTTCTAAACAGTGGTTTAGCTGGTTGTGAAGGTGTTTGATACATTATGCAGTGCTAACATATTTTTTGTTCATCTCACAAAATGGTTTCATAGGAGATGCATCTGTGATGTATTCCATACTCCTTTTTATCCTTGATGAGTACAGCTGATGCTTTTGTGATTCTTCCCTTCTAGTAGCTAAGATTCCTTTCAGAGCCAGGCTTATGAAAGCCTAGTTTTCAATTTGGTCCTGCTAGATCTTTCTTTTGTATGCACTTTCTTGTTTTTCCAGACTTTGAATTTTCTGAAATATGAGGTATGCAAAGAATATGGTTGTGATCTCAATCGTTTTCATCATAGGAAGACCTAATCCTCCTTTACAATAAAAAAATAAACTCAGGAATAGGTGAGTTATTGAACACATTTGTAACTTAATTAATGATCAATGTCTAAAATGTCTGCAATCGAGTACTTACCCCCATCAAACCACTATCCCTCTCCATCACCCACTTAACTGACCCTGGAGTTTGGCCTCCTCTATTTATCTGCTCTGTCTGGACAGGGCCATAGAACTTGAAGAGCTATGCTAAAGCTGAGGAGCTGCTGTAATCTTTGTTATATGAATAAGTCTCTGAGGAGAAACAAATACATCTGACTGAGATAGTGGCTATGCAGACAAATCTAAGACAGAACTGTGAATGCATAAGTTTAAAAATGTTTTTTCTAGAGGTAGAGGATGAAATACTTCCAAGAAAATGCTAGAGACTTGCTGATGCGTCAGCAGCTTTCCCCTGCTTCAGGTTAAAGTAGCTGCTATTGAGAGGTTTTGTGCTACTACAAGAAATTCGTGCAATGAAATATTAATGTGTTACAGTGCATTTCCAGTATATTATGAACCATTAACAAATTAAAATGAAGTAGGCAGTTTAAAGCAGGGTTTATGACACATTTCCTTTCATGTTATTTGCTTGTTTATTTTCTGCTGTGGAATGTGTTGATTCATAGTTTTGCTGGTGACCAGTTTAATCTGCACACATCTGTCCTCTGTGTATGAGTGTCTATATGTTCGAAAGCACTTAAAGAAATCCCCATTTTCTCAGTGTTGGGTAGGTAAGCTATGTTTGGTTAAACGTAATCGTGTCATTTGGGTGTTTTTTCATGAAAACAGTACTTTTTAAAGTATTGATCAAATCATATGTGCAGAACTGCTCAGTCTTCAAAACCTTCCCTGGTATGTTTGTCCTAATCTAGTACAGAGAGGGGGGAGGGAAGAGTAAAAGCCTATTTTCCACATTTCTTTTTTCTGCTAGCTATCGTTTAAAAAGCAGCTTTGAACCTTGTTCATGGCTTTCCCAGATTTTGCTGTTAGCTGCCAAGTCCCTGTCAGATTGAAATTGAAACGGCAGAAAAAAGATTTTCAACATACTTTTTCTGCAGTTTTTTTCTGTCTTTCACCTCTAATGAAATGACCTTTAACTGCCCCCTCATCCTACGCTAAGCAATGCTGAGATTTGTACCCTAAATTTTAACTACTTTATTAAATTAGCTATGAAATAGATATTTGAAAATGAAAACAAAAGTAATTTTAAGTGTATATGAAGCTTTGCAATGATCGTATTTAGATGCATTGCTGAACTTTCTACTGCAAAGACAAAGATCTCTGTACTTGAGTCCTTGACTCTTACTCAGTGCTCATCCAAATATGCATAATATTTTATTATATCAGGTCACTGTAAGGCTGGCCTCATTTAGATTTAGCTATATTTATATATGTATACAGTTATCAGTTCAACTGATATTCAACATATTTATGCTTTAAATATGTAGTTATTTGCCATGAAATAATTGCCACAATTGAAAAAATTAATTGGCTTAGATTCTTCAATTCAATGTTAGTCTCTTACATTCTAAGGGAGTACATATACAAATTGTTTATTGAAATACACAATATGAGAAAGTCAGACTTACAAGCTCATTCTATTTTTATACCTTATACAATGTTCAACACTTTACTCTTGATGAAATGTGCTTCAGTCTCTTGTTGCACTATCTAATATGCCAGTATTTCTTGCTACATTAAGTTTTTTTCCTCTGTGTGGTCTTTAATGGAAAAGATGCTCACCAGCATAAATATCTCTGAAGCTAACAGTAAAAAAATACTTGAATAACAAATACACAAGGGAACCATGGGATAAATATACAGGAGGCACAGAGTCATAATCACATGTCTGAACTACTAGACTAGTTATCGTCAAGTAGTAAAATGCACACTAGTAATTGTGTGGGTATCCCCTATGCCCACACGTTTCTGAACTGGGTCAACCTATTTCTAGCATTGTAAACATTTGTAAAGAAACTACGAGTTTGGAGATATTACATCTGATAAATTACAATATGACCTATAAGACACGTGTATGAAAGAATCTATACACACATAACATGCATGATCTATGTGACTGTGGTTCTTATCACAGAGACAATTTAATACAACTGGATAGAGCCACCGCACATAGTACAATCAGATACTACAGTTATGCCCATCACATTCCACCAATGCATCACAACCCTAGCTCTACACTGGTATTCCAGCCTGGGACATTTCAAGAAAAAAACTTTGGCAGACTTAATGGTGGTGTTTTTCATGTAAATAAAAGTCTAAAAGCTTACAGAATGTGATAACAACCTTTTATTTTCTTTTTCTACTTGTAAACCAGGTTAGGACCTTTATCTTAGTTTAGATATGAAAACCAGAATATCACATAAGCCTGATAAATTGTCTTCCCCAGTAGCTTTTCCCAGATAACATTTAATTAAAGAAAGAAATAAAATAGAAGAACATGTGCAGTGATGGTGTAAGAATTTATAGGGGAACTAAAAGCACATGTCATCCATAGCTTTGTTTTGATATAGAATCATAGAATAGTTAGGGTTTGAAAGGACCTTAAGATCATCCAGTTCCAACCCCCCTGCCATGGGCAGGGACACCTCCCACTAAACCATGCCATCCAAGGCTATGTCCAACCCCACCTGGAGTGCTGCCAGGGATGAAGCATTCACAACTTCCGCGGGCAACATATTCCAGTGCCTCACCACCCTCACAGTAAAGAATTTCTTCCTCAGATCCAATCTAAACTTCTCCTGTTTAAGTTTGAACCCATTACCCCTTGTCCTCTCACCACAGTCCCTGATGAAGAGTCCCTCCCCAGCATCCCTATAGGCCCCCTTCAGGTATTGGAAGGCTGCTATGAGGTCTCCACGCAGCCTTCTCTTCTCCAGGCTGAACAGCCCCAATTTTCTCAGCCTATCTTCATATGGGAGGTGTTCCAGTCCCCTGATCGTCCTCGTGGCCCTCCTCTGCACTTGTTCCAGCAGTTCCATGTCCTTTTTATGTTGAGGACACCAGAACTGCACACAATACTCCAAGTGATGTCTCACGAGAGCAGAGTAGAGGGGCAGGATCACCTCCCTCTACCTGCTGGTCATGCTGCTTTTGATGCAGCCCAGGATACGGTTGGCCTTCTGGGCTGCAAGTGCACACTGCCGGCTCATGTTAATTTTCTCATTGACCAACACCCCCAAGTCCTTCTCCGCAGGGCTGCTCTGAATCTCTTCTCTGCCCAACCTGTAGCTGTGCCTGGGATTGCTCCAACCCAGCTGTAGGACCTTGCACTTGGCATGGTTAAACTTCATCAGGTTGGCATTAGCCCACCTCACAAGCATGTTAAGGTCCCTCTGGATGGCATTCTTTCCCTCCAGTGTATAAACCGAACCACACAGCTTGGTGTCATCGGCAAACTTGCTGTGGGCGCACTCAATCCCACTGTCCATGTCACCCACAAAGATGTTGAACAAGACTGGTCCCGACACTGATCCCTGGGGGACACCACTCGTTACTGGTCTCCAGCTGGACATTGAGCCATTGAGCACTACTCTTTGCGTGCGGCCATCCAGCCAGTTCTTTATCCACCGAGTGGTCCACCTATCAAATTGATGTCTCTCCAACTTAGAGAGAAGGATGTCATGTGAGACAGTGTCAAACACTTTACACAAGTCCAGGTAGACGACATCAACTGCTCTACCCCTGTCCATCAGTTCCGTAGCCCCTTCATAGAAAGCCACCTCCACTTAGCTGAGAAGTCTAACACTGAGCCTTTACCTTTTGTTTTGTGTTGCATTTGAAAGATTTTCCTGGTGCACTGGATATTGCTCTCAATCATTTTAGAATATTTTAGAAGGTGTTTAACATGTTGTATTATGAAATGTCTTTGTATTAAGCTCCAAAAAGCAATAATGAAAATAGAAATAATTTTTACTGTAGCAAATGACTCCTTGGATTGCCAAATGTGATTTGCTTGGCAGAAATCAGGCCATGATTATTGAGATTTTTTAATGAATAAGGATAAGGTTTGGGTTTGTTTTATCTTCCGGTCTTTATTTGTTTGTTTTCCAGATGATGCATTTCTACTAATTGGTTAATTACTATCAATATGTACAAAGACCTTGCAAATTAAATACAGAACAGTTTTTGAGGTTTCAGGACAATGGGGAAAACTGTGGTAAGGAAACAACCTTTTTTATCCTTTCCCATCACTTTTAAGTATTTAACTCTTTATTCCTGTTTTTATGCTTGAAAGATTTTTTGAGGCATGCCTCAAAAATGCAGCAGGTATGAAAACCAGGAGTATGTGTAAAAGTAGAAGTGAAATAATCTCATTTTCTTTGTGCAGGGGAGATATTGACAAAAATTATGCTACACAATGTTCAGAAACAAAAAGCTGGATGGTGTAGTTATAGTTTACTTTGAAGAGGGCCTCTACTCAGTTGGGATGCCCCAAGTTCCAGGAAATACTGTAACTGCCTTCTTCATACCAATAAGAAGTATTTTGCATTTAACACATTTGTCTTATTCTCCCTCTATATCTCGATCATTTACTAAATTTTGCTGTGTCCTAGGCTCAAAATTATTGCACCTGAGGGAGGCTAAAAATTGGGAAATGATAAAGAAGAATGTCCATCTTCAGGATAGGAAACTGTTGGGCTGAAGAAGACTCCTAGCCTCATGACAGGGATCATCCTGAGTGTTTACAATACATATTGCATGTTGGATCTGAGCTGAGCCTAGGTTTCACCCAAAAATGTAAAAAAACCATTCCTTGAATTCTGTCACCTTCAAGCAATGACAGAGAATGCTTTTTTCTTTTTCTAAACAATTGTACCAATTTTGGCCCTTTATGAACCTCCAGAGATGTTTTCAGATGCAGCAGTGATCATGGCCAGAAGCTGCAGCAGCTGGAGATGCTTCTCTTCCTTCTTGCCTTTTTTTTTTTTTGTTTCTGTCAATGTTTTCGCCTTTGGAGATTTTCTTCAATTAGCACTAACAAATACTTCTTAAGCAGGAAAACAGTAAGTTAAAATTTAGCTTAGACAAATGCATACAGCAAGATCTTCCTTGAGATGCAACTATGCAGAGCCAAGAGAGAGAGAACTGTAGATAAGGTATAAGAAATGGGAATCAGGGTACCGGAGATCAATATTTCCCATGTCATTAACTCACAGTGAGTGTTCTTAGATGTACAAAACCTCACTACTTCTTGCATGGATATATAAATGGCCTTGCTGATCGTTGGCTACCTCTATGAAATACTGTGAAGAATAAAGCTAATTACAAAGTATTAACTAACTAATGATAATGTGGTTTTGAAGAATCCTAGTATAATTTAAATAGGACTTCTTTAACTCCTTATATATTAAAATACACAGGGTTCACAAAGCTAAACAGACATTTTGGTAAATGTCAAGCCACTTACTATTTTCTATTCTAAAGTACAACATACAAACGTGTGCCTTACCAATATTCTTAATATCTATAATTAAATGACTTATGTATTAATAATGATTTGGAATCCATACTTGTCACCTGTCAAAATACAAAGACAATATGATAATTTTTAAACTAGGAAATCTGACCAAAAAAAGTGCAAATTAGTTTCAATTTAGCAGGCAGAAACTTTCCATCTTGAAAATTATTTTAAAACAATGCCTTTTATCAGGTTTTGAATTTGGTGCTGTAGAACTGCAACTCTTCCACGAGGTGAGCTTCAGAATCCCTCCCATAACATCTGGCCTCAACACTCCTCATCCACCCCTGCCCTTCACTGCAGAAATCTCAGTGCCCTTTGCTGGTTTTCCATCTCAGATTGCTAAACTGTTCCTCCTTCCAGTTGTTGTCTTTGGGTTTATTGAGTAGGTCAAGCTTTTGTAATTCAAGAGTACTTCTGCTTTGTGATAACACTATCATTGTATGAAAGTGAGGAACAAATAGTACTGTGGTAGCGTATGTTGCTTCTCATTCATCCCCCACATCCATCAGAATCAGCGGCACTGGTAACGAAGGTGAGAATAGTATTATTAACATAATAAATCAGTAAATTTAAATACCAGACAGAATGCATTAGTAATTGTCCCAGTAAAGCATCTTGGAAGTTTTCTGAAGGGGAAGCATGTATTTTGGGTATAGCAGTTGTAGTGCACAGATTTGAGGATTGATTCCTAAGTTTCAAGACACAGCTGTGTCTCATATATAATGCCTAAAAGATTAAGACATTATAAAATTCCTCAAAGCAGAAGTGGAAATTAAAGTGACTTTTTATGGTTTTAGCTGGGAATTTTCTAGCTGTTTTGTCACAGTGTTTCTTCTTTACAAGATGTCAGTTCATCTGGTTATTGAACTTGCTATTTCTTCAAGACTGGTTTGCTCTTTCTTTTCCTGTTTTTACACTTGTACAGTCTTCTACTTTCTAATACTTTTTATTTTTCTCAGAAGTGTTGGAAATTGAACTATCTGAACTGTGCAAATATTGGAATATGATCTAGAAAAATGCTTTTAAAGAATGCCTTTAAATATTACATGAAGATCAAGGAAGTAACTTTTTGGTGTGCTAACCTATTGAAAAAAAAACAAGAAGCAACAGTTCATTTGTTTCTTTCTCTGTTGCTAAGATCTAAACAGCACTGTGGTTTGCAGATCAGATAGGACTTAGAAAGCACCTACAGAATATTAGGGGTTTTTGTGTTTTAATAGACCCAAGATGATTGTTTGCTCTTTATTTACTGTGATAAAGGGTTATAGTGGCACTGCTCCTTCTTTCCTTATCTCTCATTTAAAACAGAATTAACAATTAATAGAAAGTGATGATTTTTATGTTTACCTTTGTCATGTTTTAGTTTCATCTATTGAAATTTTGTTATTCCATTAATTTGATGGTGTATGCCTATTTTTCATTTCGAAAGTAGTATGGGAAAGCATGAGGTATTTTAAAATATATGTAACATGTCATTTCATTGCCTTGGACTAATCCCATAAAATACCTTCTCTTCTAGAGAGATGAACTTCCCTTTGGCAGCACCTAATTAAAATTACCCTAGGAATACCATTGGGGTGTTCAGTTTCTAGATAGGGAATTAGTTTTTTAAATACTCAGGAGGCAGAGAGAACTGGGTGTCCTGCACCAATGTAATCTGGTTGAAGGTTGGATTCATCCTCTGCCAGGAATTTTGATTGTGGAGCTTGAAAAATTTTTGATTTTTAATGTGACTTTTGGACCTTTTCTGTGAGCTTGTTACCCAGACCATGGCCTCCAATTCATCTTAAGGAATTGCCTTTAGTTTCTTTACATAGAGTTTCTTGGGCCAAAGTATTTCAGCTACTCAGTGTTTGCTTTGTAACCAGACTGAATCACCTTCTTTGGGGTAATACCCAAAAAGACAATTATCTGCCTTGATCAAAGTGATCTTTCTCTAGTCTGTCTTCTCAGGAGTACTCTGACAAAATTAAAATATGTCCAGAATCAATACTTTCTTTCCTGAATCTCCTACCTGTGACCAGGGACTCCCCTAGTGATGGACTTGAAGTACTTGCAGCTCTGGTAAGTCAAAACCCAGATAGATATTCTCTCAAACTGTGTCATTAGGCAGACTCCTCAGAGCAAGACACACCATCTACTTTGGCTGCCTTTGCATTAAATTTACTTCTTGTCTACCTGACTTTGTGTGGGTTCTAGCACTCCACTGGCCAAGATCTTAAACTGAAAGAGTAAGTGGAATTGTTAAAGATGTTCACAATAACCTGCATTAACAATATAAGTTTTATATTATATCGAGACCTTTTTTGCCTGAAAAATTGTCTGGTTCACAAGGAAAAAAAGAAAAAGTTCACAAGGTCTACTTATTTTAAAGAAAAACCTTCTGTTGTCAGTAACTCAGAAGTCATCCAGGAACACTATCGGAACACCTCATCTTGGAACCTCTACGTTATGCAGAAAGTGCCAGAGCATAGGCACCTGAAAATTATAGAAATATGAACAGAATACTTTAAAACCTGAAAAATGATCACTTCTGCAAATAGGTAAAATTTAGGGCTAGAGCAGGAAGTATTACAGTTCTTCTGAATGTATGCCCTTTGGAAACTCAGGCTATTATTTTCTAAAGGTTAAAGTATTTTTGATGTACAACAGTTGCTCCATTCAGCAGCTTGCCCTACAGTGGCTAATCCTAGATTTGGATTACCTGTTTCTGGAAGTTTAAGGTCAAACTGTTCTTTCCAAAATCTGAAGTGAGGGTGCCCATGAATATACCGTTCAAGGGAATGCTCTAGCCAAATAGTTTGTGCAAAATGGCCAGGCAACCTTGACACATTTTCAACTGAATGACTCTTCTCCATGCTAAGCTAAAACACATGGTCTTCTATAGGTCTCTAACTACAGAGAGCTCATTAATTTCTAAAATTCTGGGGACACAAAAACTACACTGTTGATTTAGTTACTGGCTTTGAAATAGACCAACAAAAAACCCCAACCCAAAACAAAACAAACCTCTGGAGTTTTCTTACATGAATGTAAGTTATTCCAGAAAGCACTACATAACAAAAATATTTGCAGACTTAAATAAAGACAAGCAATGGTATGCATGGATAACTAATGCTTAATCATATGAAAATCTGTATGTCATATGCATGAATTCCTAGAGAATTTATTTTGAGCAGTCTTCTGAAAATGTTGCTTGTTTAGTATGAGTGCCACAAGGAAACAGTGTTTCACAAACAATTATTGGAAAACCTGAGATACAATGAATGAATGGGACCTTCTAATAAAACTTCATATTGATAGAGATGAGTTTATTCCATTTTTTTTTTCCAAATGTTAAAATCAGCTTTTCTGTAAAAATAATATAAAACATTGCTTCATAATGAGATGTCAGCCATAGTTTTACATGTACTGTAATATGCTTCCTAATATTCCACAATTTCTGGCCATGCCTGGATATATTGAAGTGCCCTTAGCTTTGCCTCAGGCCCTTAGTACCTCCAGCTGTTATATTATTGGCTGATTTACTGGGAAAATAAAGAGTAGAAATACATAAGTGAACATTTTTGTTGCCACCTAATCAGCAGAAAAGAGATTATTTTCTCTCTGAAGCAGCAGATACTTCTTTTATAAATATAAAACATTTATGATCAGCAGCAGTCTTATGAGCTGACAATGTGCCGTAGTCTGAATCTTTTCAGAATTACATTTAAAATACAGTAGTAACGTAATTATTAAAATGAATTTACGTCTCAACCAAAATTAAATTCCATAGCTTCAGTGCAAATTATTTAGGTGAATGAAACTGAGATGTCTCCCCCTGTTCAGCATTTAATTGCAGCGTATTTGAGCTAGGTCCAAGATGTGTGTAAAAAAAAAAATGAACTCATGACATCCCTCTGTATCAAAATGTTTTGGTAATCATCCTGTTTAAATAGTAACATTTTATGTTTTTTTTAAGCACTTAGATTCTTGATCTGAATCCATATTCATGGAGGTCTGCTGTAATCCACTTTACCACTTAATGTTGCAATTCAAATGTTCAGTAAGAAGCAAAGCCCTCCAGAATAAAGCATGAATATTACCATGTGGGGGCTGTAAAGAGAAGACTATTAGAATATATCACCAACACACTAGGGGACCATTTAGTGCACTGCTCTAAATACATCATTTAATTACAATGGAGACATTACTTCATGTTTCTACTGATGTAAGTATTATTAGAATTCATGATATTCGCAGGCTACTGTGGGCCATTACATTGGCCATAAGCTATTCCATAAGATTTACTACTAAAGGCCCGCAAGGGTATTTGAGCATTCATGGATTCTGTGGCAGTAGGCTTTTATCTAAGACACAGAAGTGAGGGACAACCGAGTTATTATCTCTAAGAAACATAGCTTAATATTTTGGATTCTAAAGGTTAAGGTACCATAAATCTTGAATTACTCTGAGATATCACATAAAAAGACATTTTTATTTTATTTTACTCTACCCTGCCTCTTAAAATATTTTATGATGGCAGTTTCTAGAGTTGTACCATGTTGTTTACATTCAGTCCCTGGATGCATCAAAACCACTGACACAGCATTTCCTTTAAACTGCTGTAATGGAGGCAAAACACATGCAGGGGATATTCCCCCACTTCTGCACTCTCATACATGGTGTTTCCAGTGTGATTAGTCTGTCACCCTAATTTGATGAGATTCACCATGGACTTTCCTACCCTGTGGAGGGCCTTGTTAGTGAACTAGTGGACAGTGTCTGGCAGGTCCTGCTGGAGACAGTAGACTACAGTGCATAAGGAAATGTAAATACAGGTCTCTGGGATTTTAAAGCAGATACTTGAAATTTTCAGAGATTCAACATTCTTCTGCTGAAGCTGGTAATGTAAAAAAGAAGTCTGTAATTTTCTTCTCTAAATTACCTATAGGCCTTTAGCAGTACATGGTGTTAGCTGGGTGCTCAAATATGTTTCTTAATTATGACAGTAAACAAGCATCTTGCATTATTTTTTTGTTCCTCCAAAATAACTCAGACTTCCTAAGTTATCATTAGGAGTTCTTATCTAGCTTCTTTATGTACACAAACATAGCTGTACCATATTTCATGCAAATATCACATCGCATATTAAGAAGAAGGATGGGTCAGGTTTTCAGCTGGACCACAGCAAGTGTCACTGGTGCAGTGTAGAGCAGACAGTTGAGTCAGCTTCTTGCACCCTTCAGGCATATAGGTGGGCATCCTTACACTGCAGCCACAAGGCTGCTTCTTCAGTGAGAAGCACTGAGCATGGTGCTACCTTTGCTGGCAAGGAGCACAGTGTAAGTAGACAGGAATATGATGTGTAAGTTCAAAGGTCAAACTGCAATTCTTTGGTACCAACGAGAAAGTCTGCCCAATTAGTTGGTCTTCTTGGTTTCCTGATTAGATATTGAACTGTGTTGATGCATAATATTGGGTGGAATATCCTTGGCTAGTTTCTCTAGCATTGGACAAGCTCCAAGAGCACCTTCTGTAACAGTCATAACAACCCATACACAAATTACCTTAGAGTTCAAGGTAAGTTAAAATTGTTTTAGGAAAGCTAGAAAATCAAAGAGATATCTGCTTGTGAATTCCCCAAGACAAGAATTATCCTTCTTCTCCCTGCCCCTCTTTTTTCACCCTTTTATTTCTGCTTTTATCTTGGGCCCATTGATTTCTAGAGCTTAAGAAGTAATAATTTAAAAAAGTGAGTCCTTTGCAGTTTTGTGGCTTTCAGGAGGTCTGACAGGAATTTTCCCTCCACAAGACAGAGGCACAGAACGATTGGTCTTGTGTAGCATGTACTTAAATGTTAAATAAACAATAAGCTTGGTTTTGTTTCTCACTTTTTTTCAGGAAAATATGAAGTCTAGGCTTCACACTTGTCTTCTGTTAGCTTTACTTAGTGCAAACTAGTCATCACACTTTAGTTTACTCTGTGTGTTTTAATGGTTATCTTAAAGGAATAGAGAACTGTGGTTGGCCAAAGTATCAGTTTAGATCCAGAGAGCTGGTTCTACTTTTTCACGAGCAGCTTCAAACCCAAAGTTGCAACTGAGTTTATCTGTGAAACCAGAGACTTCACAGAAGCATGTATTTTTCTCAGGCTGCTCTAGAGCTCGATCAGGGTTTGGGAGTGGTAGGCTGCCTGCATCATGCCAGAAGTATGTGAAGTGCCATAGAGCAATTGCTTGGGTTGCCTTTTGTTCCAGTAGTTGAGTCCGCTGAGGACTGAAATTGATTTTCCTTATGTTAGCATGTGAAGGCTCTGCCCCTTGACCCGCTGCTGGCGAGCGTGCAGGGCACAGAAAGGCTGCAGCTTTGCAGAAGTAAGCAGCACTACGCCTCTTATCACTGGCATATTCTTCTTCTGAAATTGTTCTCTCCCCTGTGCTTTTTCTTTCTACCCTATTCTGCTCCTTGCACTGATGCTGGATTGTCCCATAAATATTTTGTATGTCTAAACCAATATTTTTTTTTCTTGCAATAGCATAATATTTTTTAAAGTAGCAGAAGTGGTTGATCTGTATTCATGAACCAGATAATACTGCTGAGTGCAGTCAAGCACACTGCCAGCAATTGGTAGTATGGGCCGTCTACTCTACACCGTTATTTCTGTGCAGCTTAATCCCATATAAAACATCATGCTCATATGTCAGTTTTGCCAATGGTGTTGCAATGATATGCAAACCAGGGGAAAGTGAACAGGGTCTACAACTGGGAAGACAGGCTCACTGGTGGCCTAGTCATACTCTTGGATAGAAAAAACACTGCTCACACTGTATTTTCAGATATGGATGAAATACATATTTTGCTACATGAGCCAGTTGTTTTAGTCTCCTTTTCTCAAAAATGCCAGACATTGGTAATTCCTTCCCTCTTTCTCAGTTTTGATGCTACAGTTAACTCATCCACTGCATCTTAGCTTATGTCCTACTGCTGGTCAGGAGATTAAACCCCACAGAAGTGATGTCATCTTTGTGATTAACCCAGTTCTCCAAAATCATGTTGGGTTGTTGGGGTCTTTGAATATGAATTTGTACTCGGTGGGGATTTTTTTTTTATTATTTTTATTTTAATTTTGAAATTCCCAAAACACACAAATACATCTAGTCTGGAATACTAAAAATTTTCATTGCTCTTTACCTGTTCGTGGAGAGGGAGATTGTGTTAAGCCAGGAAGAGTAAGCCGTGCTTCAATGTCTGCTCTCAGTAGGTGGCACTCTTTCCTCTGAGTATGTACCGAGTTAAAATCTCAGTAAGTCTGTTCCCGGGATTCACGTTTTAACTCAGAAGCAAGAGCGTGGTCCGGCAGTTTGTGGTTGCTGAAGGCTCATAGCATTTTTTGCAAGAGATGTGGTATTGCGTTTCTGTGTCCTCGTTATTTTCCATACTCTTGTACATTCAATCTGCGTATCTGCGTTTTCTCTGTAGTTTCAGGAAGATTCTTTGCTTATCATATACCAGACCATCACCCACAAAAAAGAATTGACGTGGCGTATGTCCGCTAGGAACGAGTGACAAGGTCTTCACCAGAGATGGCTGCATGTCATTAATTAGTGAAATTATTTTCTAATGCTCTACAGACTGTAAAATAGTTTTGGTCTTTTGAAAGGCTTAGAGACACCCTACAAATATCAGAATTCACTCATTTAGCTGTCTTATTTTTTAATAGTTGGATAATAAAGGAGTAGTGTTTTTCCCTTTTGGAGGTTTAAATGGACTTGTAGCTAAAATAAAGAACAGAACTGTGTCTGTATGCATGGATAATAATTTGATTTTTTTTTCTTTGCAATGCAGTGTAGAGGGTTGCCATTGCCATTCTTACTCAGAACTATTCACAGGAAGAAAAATGACATTAAAAAACAGATGCAAGAAAAGCAGAAAAAGAATGGAGGAGGTGGGAAGAAAGAGGAGTGCAAGAACGTTGTGCCACCTTGTAATGCATCTTAACCAGAAATAAAATGTATTCCAGTAAACAGGTCATCAGGTGGACTTTATGCACCATCTCTTACACAGGTGCAGTTCTAGGTTAGTTCTAGGTTATGTGAGCTGTACTCCCGTACATGACAGAAGATGTAGATATTTGCAGAATTCAGAGCTCAGTGATGTAAAAAGCTTTGGCCTTTACAGGAATATTCAGTCCAAGAGGCCCACCTTTCAGATTGTAATTCTGGCACTCTCGAGTGATTACTCTGTGAGGACTTCTGGAACGAAAGTATCTAGGAATTTGTCAACGCACGTATCATCAACATTTGGAAAAGCAATGACAGTTTTGATTGCATTTTCTCTGTTCAGTGCTGACTGCTTGTTGACTTCACTCTTCTCCTTTTATATACAGTCCTTTCACACTGGATCCTATCCATACATCCCCCTGACATTTTTGCATTTTTTATTTGCTGCTCTTGTCCTGCAATTGATAGTGTTTTCCTCTTCTTCTCTAAAGTGTTTTATGCCATTTGTCACTCTCACTCTTTTCTCTGCTTGTTTGCTCCCCCTATCCTGTCAGTGCAAGTCACTGGATGTGCCATCTTGCTGGCTCATTCCAATTGTGTTCTCCAAGCCCTTTTCTAAAAAGTATTAATGTTATGCACTTGCAAGAAACATGTGAGTTATGTGAGTTTTCATTCAAGTAGCCTCTGAAAGGTTGTTGTGAAATGGCATATACTGGGAAGAGTTTCTTTTTCCCTGCTCACAAGGAACTAACCATTGGAGAGCTCTGTGTGTTACTCTGGCAACATCCGTAAGTTTCAAGGGTGTCTTCTGAATATTTCCATCATATGTCTGATGGGATTCAAGGACCCCTGAAAAAGGTGAACCTTGGACTCTAGTATTATCACCAGGAGAGGTATGTTAAACCACAGCATGCACCTACCTTTCATTTGAAAGCCAACTAAGATGCTAACTTGGTGGTACAGATACAGTTGTCTCGTGTCACTCTGGGAACAGAAAGTAGGATGATTTAAGGATCTTGATAGATATCTATGTTTTCTGAGTTGACTTTTTTCCCATCATATCTGGCTAAATCCCATTTTATTTAACTAGAGTCTAAGATACTTCTAAACTACTATCAACCGTGATGTCTTTTGCTTACATATGTATGCAGTAAACCTGAAAATGCAAAAGGATTAGCTAGTGGAGGCAGCACCTGTAACACTCAGCTTTTGCAGCACTTCCATATTCATGCAATAATGGTAAAAAGGACACTGAGAGTTCTCCTAGTATTTTTATAACTTTACTGAGGAGCTGAAGCTTTAAGGAAAGCCATCATTGACCTCGTATCTGTGATGGGGAACAGTGAGCTCATCAGGATACAAGTTTAACCCCTGCCTCACTTCCTCTCTCTCTCCCCATGAAAAAAGAATTCTTTCCATTCTTCTCTCCTTAGGTATTTTCTATCACATAGCCATAAATAATGCAGTGTCTGTCTCTGGAGTCAGATTATTACATGTAGTATGTAATAAAGCACATAAAAAATCCTACTTCACATTATAGTCAATAATTTTGGCGATACAAAAGATGTCCAAGAATTCATTGTTTAATTTCCATGTATTTTTCTATATTTCTCATAGTCAGAAGCACCTATAAGCTGCTTAAGCAAGAATGAAAAACACTGTGTTCATGAGCTTAGTTTTCCAGATGATCTGCCCTACTGTAGGTAGATGCATCCTCTGCATTTGTAGGCAATTCAAATTTGGTACCAATGTGCGGAATAATTACAGAAAACAAAAGTGGTGCAGCATGAAAAAAGTCATGCAAGGACATGCATCTTAGGGCAAAAGGACAACACAGAAGTTTTATGTGCCGCTTCAGCGTTACCTTGGCCATGAATTCTGTTTTTGCATGGAGTGAATTTTTATATATATATATATATATATATATATATATATCATTAGCATGAATAGATAATACAGTTTAACAATTAAAAAATTAAATCCTTGGACAATGTAAGATGATGTAAGTCTCCTAATTGCTAGGTAATTATACCAATTTAAGTCAGCTGAGAGGCTTAGCATCAATTGAAAACCAGAAAGAAACAAAAATGCCTCTACCACAGTTCAGAGTACCTTAATTTCTGTAAACCATCATATTTTGGATAAAATTCTGCACCTACTAAACCTAAAATTAGCAATATTTTATTTTCCCTTTTTTAAAAAAATTTCTGTGTCCTTGACACCTCCCATCTTATTTCGAATTGCTGATTTTTGAGGAAACAAAAGTATGAACTACATAAATGGTATTCTGTTCCCCACAGAGCATAGAACTGGCCTTTGGGGCCAGATGAAACTATACTTTCAAATGAAGCACCGAGCAAAACATCCATAGATATTCTTGTGTTTCCCGTTATATAGAGCAGTTACCTCTTTTCCTACTGCTAGAGCCAAGCTTATGATCCTGCTCTCAGTAAATTGAAGGAAAAAACACTTTCTTCAGATGCCATTCCTCTGTATGCACTCATTTCTCCAAGGCTTAAGATCTAACAGTCCTCTAACTACTTGGCCTGGAAAGATGAATAGCTTTTAAAACATTGTGTAGATTGTATTAATTGGGAAGGGAGTAATAGGTTTACAATAACTGGAACTATTTTTAAACAGCTTGATTACAAGGATTATCATATACACATTGAATTAGACAAATCCAGGGAAATGAGAATAATTTTTGCCTTTCCTGAGCATACATTTAAAATACAGAAATGTAGAACTAAAAGCAAATAGCACAACCTGTTTTAATCAAAGTAGTCTAGCAAGAAACAATCAATTAAAGAACAGTCTGATTCTCTGTGACATCAATGTATGAAAATCTGTTAGACGCCAGATTGTGTCTCAAGACACATATGATGAACTGAACAAAATGACCTGCTAATAGCTTTTACGGGTAATAAATGCATCACGTTATTGGTAATTCTGCAGATGGTAAATCAAGCTAATATCCAGGCTGAAACAAGCTACTTGTTAAATATACTTCAAAAATGTTCCTCCTTGTTATTCCATAATTGTATCACACAGAAAAATAAGATGATTGCTACTTATTTTTAAGCATTTTAAATTAAAATGTGTTTCAACATGCAGACATTTTAATTTTCAAATTCTTTAGAGAGAACATTTTTATAACTGATCTGAGCTTTTGAAGCGCAGCCTTTGTATTTAGATTAGCAACCCTATATAAATTGTCATATATAAATGTTCTCAGCTTTACTATTTAACACGTATTTAAAAAGAGATTTCACAATGTCTAATGCTAATCTGAAGCTGCTATTCAGGATGAAGGACTTTCTGTTTTACAGATATAAGCCATGTCCAAATGTAGAATATGCAATTTCTAGATTATGAGACGTTGCAAAAGCTGAGTTAATCAATCTGTAGAAAGCAAGACTTCAGATATATACACATCAGAACAAACCTTACAATACATGAAATGATTCATTTTGTTTATCTAAGAGACTAATTCTGTAAAGAATGGGATGAATTTATACACAAATCCCATATCTATGCAAGGCAAAAAAAATGTCAAAATGTTGGCTCAAAAAATATTGATATAAGATGGAGATCCCCCAAAATCTCACTCAAAAATTGCAAGTGAAGAAAAATAAGCAAACCCAAAAAACTTATTTCATCTCTTCATGCAGAATTGACGAGTCCATACCTTTCATATTATTTTCTGTCAGTTTTTAATAATAAAAAAGTAAATGAATTTTCCATGTAGCAATTATTTACTGCAGAAAAGTATCTACTAGCAATAATATATTATGTATTTGTGGCTATCCAATTCAGTATTTATCCACAACAAATTTGAACAGATATTCAATGCTCAGTTATTATACTATCTGTTAAAAAGTGTTTTTGACAGGCTAATGCATCAGGAAACTAGAAAATGATTGGAAAACATTAATAAAACCTGAAGGCAACACCTTAGCGTGTTAGATACTGCAATACCATTCAGGCAACTGAGAGTCACAGGTAGGTAGCAAGAGGAAAATATGATGAGGGAACAAAATCAGAGAGATTTGTATTGGGGAATCTTTTGAATACACTGCTTTTCCCAGATTCTTGTGAAAGCATGGTGGCCTTGACCCTACCTCAGTGCTTTAGCTCTTCTTCTACATTCCTGTGTCAGATCTAGACACATTAATAACATCTTTTATTACTTACCACTTACTATATTTGTTCTAGTTATATCTCCCAGTACCCCACACTTGAACTAACATGTCTTGCTTGAGTTTAGAATGGCTCTTCTCAACAATTTAGTACTGCCATCAAACCTGTACAACTGTTGATAAATGCTAAATCATAGAATCATAGAATAGTTAGGGTTGGAAAGGACCTTAAGATCATCTAGTTCCAAACCCCCTGCCATGGGCAGGGACACCTCCCACTAAACCATGCCATAATGCTAACAGCATCAAAGGCTTCCTTTAGATTTTAAAATTAATTTACTCAGCACGTTCATGAACTGTTGTGGTCATTTTCATTGAATACTGAAATTAGGTTAATGGTCAAGAAGCAGGAGGAAAGAGATTGTTAAATCTTTTCGTGCTAGTAGGACACTGAACATCCTTTTCCCAATATGTGAATATGATTGTAGGTCTGAGGGACAGCTCAGAGGTGAGACTGCAATGGAATGTTCTGGTAGCCCCACTGCAAGTGTGGTTTTGAGCAAAAAAAGAGAACAAATAATCATCACCAGTATAGGCTGAGTCCTGAATCATGAAACATGAATCATGTTCATGCACCTTTGCTGACCTTGACTGACATGACATTGAAGTAATTCAAAGGTGGCAGACTACTTTTAAAGCATTGAGAAGTATTCATAGCAGTAATGATTGTATCTTTGTCCAGTTATGGAAAAGCAAAGTATCATTTGGATTTTCTGATTGTAGTTGAATTGTAAATATATATATAACCACAGATAAAAGAATGGCCAAGTTATTAATCGAAATAGCAGGTCTCAATTTTAGGGCAAGTGCTTTTTGGGATTTTTATAAATCATCACAATGCGGGATTTGAGTGTACCTTAGGTTCGCTTATAATACTAAACTAGGAGGAGCTGTGGACTCCCTCAGGAGTATAGAGGCCTTACATAGAGATCTGAATAGACTAGAGAGTTGGGCAATCACTAACTGCATGAAATTTAACAAGAGCACGTGCCGGATTCTGCAACTGGAATGGGGTTATGCTGTTTATACATACAAACTGGGGGATGAGAGGTCAGAGAGCAGTCCTGTGGAAAGTGGTATAGGGGTTTAGGTTGATGGCAAGTTGAAAATGAGCCAAAAGTGTGTCCTGCCAGCCGAAAGGGCCAAACGCAATCTGGGGTGCAATTAGCACAGCATAGCTAGTCAGTCAAGGGAGGTGACTGTCCCACTCTACACTGCACTGATTTGCCCCACCTCAAGTACTGTGTGCCAGTTTGGGCACCTCAGTATAAGAAGAGCATCCCACTATTAGGGTGTGCCCAAAGGAGGGCAACCAAAGATAATCAAATTTGATCAAAGGACTTGGCAGACTGCATTAGGAGGAAAGGCTGAGAAAAGTCTTATCACCTTGTTCCAGTATTTAAAGTGTGGCCATAAAGAAGATGCGGAAATTCCTTTTCTACAGAGTCACATGGAAAAGATAATGGGTACAAGTTACCCCCAGGCAGATAGATTCTGCTTGGATACAAGAAGAAAATTTTTCACAGTGCAGACAGTCAGCCATTGGAATAATCTCCCCAGGGAAGTGGTGTATTTTTCCAGTGTTGGATACTTTTCAGATTCAGCTGGACATGGTGCTGGGCCATCTTGTCTGGACTGCGCTTTTGACAAGAGAGGTTGGCTCAGGTGACCCTTGAAGTCCCTTCCAACCTGGTATTCTATGATACGACTTTATGACCAAGATAGTGAGAGACCATGAGTGCAAGACTTACAAGGAGTGGCTGAGGTCACTTGGTTTGTTCACCTTGGAGAAGAGAAGGCTGAGAGGTGACCTCACCACAGCGTAGAACTTCCCCAAGGGGGGCAGCGGAGGTGGAGGTGCTGATCTCTTTTCTCTGGTGATCTGCAATAGGATATGAGGAAATGGAATGAAGCTGCGACAGGGGAAGATCAAATTAAATATTAGGAAAAGGTTCCTCACTGACAGGGTGGTCAGTTGCTGGAACAGGCTTCCCAGGGAAGTGGTCATGGCATGAAGCCTGTCAGAGTTCAATGTGTGTCTGGAACAGCGCTCAGTCATATTTAGTTTTAGGTAGTCCTGCAAGGAGCAGGGAGCTGGACTCACTGATCCCTCAGCAATCCTTATGGGTCTCTTCCAAATTGACATATGCTATGATTCTAAGATAGCTAGTAACTTGAGGAAGTTCGGACCTCTTTGAACGGAGGTTTCTTTCAAAATATGAATAATTCATTGTGACATATTGTCATGTGTGTGTCTGTACATGACTTTGAGAAAACATCTTGTCTTTCTGTAAATGCTTTCTTATGACTTATTTTTAAAAGTTTTAGAATGTTTAGATGAAAATATAGCATATTATTTACAATATGTGCAAGTCAGCAGAATAGTACCACTGTTGTCCTTCAACAATTGTCCTGTTGTCGGTTGGACTAGATGATCTCCAAAGGTCCCTTCCAACCCTAAGAATTCTGCAGTTCTAGCCAACTAGTCCAAGAGTTGGCTGCAGTGCTGAAGCTGACTTTAGCTATTTTTTTTGTGAACTGGTAAAAAATGGAGAAGTTTCATGAGTGCCTTTGCCTCCATCCTTCGCCCTTTATTCACCATCTGCTTGTTTTAAATGGGCCAACAATGTGACTTTAAATTTCCATGGAAACTATTTTGTATATTTAAATGGGCAATAACTGAATTTTAATTTGTAATGACAAAGTCAAGAGTTAGTGTGATGGTACTTCCCCTCAGTTATAAACATTGTATGAAAATTCCTACTTGAGATTCACTTAGTACCAACTTGGAAAGGAGTTTGTTTCTCAGCAAAATACTCCTTATTCATAGGCATATCATTATCCATTTGACTCCTGACACAATGCTTACTCTAAGGTTGTTTTATTATGGTAAATACTGAAAAAAATCCAAAGCAGGCAATGTGGTGAACACTGTTTTTCAGCCAAAGTCCGCTCTCCATCATTTTTATTCAATATAATATTGTAGTTGCCAGAGGCACTGTGAAAACGCACAAACTTACTCTTGCTGCCTAAAAGAGCTTAAAAAGCTTAAGAGTATTAACAACTAGCATGGATAGATCTATCTTTCTATTTTATCTGAAAAGGGTGGAATAACCTCTATGAGGCACTTTCTAACTCAGTGAGATCTACCAGTTCTCAGACTGGAGAATATTTGTACAGAGAAAAGATGCACAAAATGAAAAGAGGTAGCCGAGAGATGACTGAGATATTGCCTGTAGCAGGATTTGGTTCTGACCACATAACTCATATATCTCCTCCAATTAGGATTGTCATAAAAATGTTTTCTACAAGCACCCACACCTTTAAAAACACCTCCTTCCAGCCACATTCCCCTTTAGGAATGGAGGTGGCCCTAGAAGATTTTTTACACCAGACTGTCATCTCTTTTGTTTCTTCAAAAACAAAGAAAGAAAACATTTTCCTCTTTTTCTTTTTTTCCTTTTTTATTTTTTTTTTTTTAGGAAAAATTGCTCTGTAATAATAATTCTCAAGCAGGGAATTATTACTCTAGTAATCCAGTTTTCAGCATGCCATAGCTGGTGTTGTAACCCCTATGGTCATCCATATTCTGGGTACTGTGGAAGTTAATAGCTTAGGAACAACTTGAAGAACTTAACTGTAATGCTTCTCTTTGCTCTCTGGATGATCAGAAGAGGGAAATCATGTGTTGTAGATTGTGAGAATTTTTTTGATATATTAAAATATATTTATAATTAAGTATTTAATATCAGTTTAAATATTGCTTTAAATTCTAAACTGTAATCTCTTACTAGGTATTTAGCATAAATTGAAAAAGCTAGAATGGCTTAAAAGTGTCTTTGATGCATTGTGTAGAAGCAGTTATTGTTTGTAAGTTACTTTATAATTAATTACATATTATTTATAATTATATATAAAATTGTATAACTAATGGCTTCCCTCTACATTCAACATTGGACTTTGAAGATGAAACAGAAGTATCTCACTCCAACAATTTGCAAGCACCTACAAATTTATTTAAAGTATTTATTTTGAATTTCTTGATGTTTCTGTAATATTTGGAAAATCAGAACAGTAAATTTCTTATAACAGGAAGTTTGTTATGTAAAACGAAACTCTTTTTTGTTTTAGGTTTTATATTATTGTTGACATACTGGCTAAATTACGGGCTTGTTATTTGGTCTCCTTTCTGACATTGTGTAATCCACCTAGCTTTGGGGAAAAAACAACTTCAGCTCATGAATGAAATAGCCTTAAATTTAAGAGGAAGAGATATCTTATAGGTAAACTATCCCTGTTGAAATCCTGTGGTGTAGGAGGTTAAGTACCTGACTTCCATGCCTGTGTCAAGGATAGCAGAAACAGCTAAAAATAGTGTACAGTTGCCTTAGATCTGGAATAAGTCATGATTTTAAATTATTCCATTATGGGGGAGTTATACTATGAGCTATTTTGTTCCTGGTGAGAGTTGTATGGAATAGTTTGTGTTTAATGAAAATATGGACAGCAAACTAGATGGGTTTGAAGAAAAATAAAACTTGGTGAATTTTTCTAGATTAACATAAGAAAGATAGTCAGTCTGCAAAAAAATAAAAGAAAAAATTTTAAGAAGACGAAAGCAGAGAGGGATTTTGAACTAACAATTTTCAAAGTTATCTTGTCTAGTCTGGACTGGAAGATGACAGTAGCTGTAGATTTCATAGACCAGTACAGTACAAGCCACTCCTTTAGATGAAAGAGAATTGGTCAAAATATTTGACCAGCATAATTATAAATTTAGCACTTCCAAATTCCAGCTAATATTTATTTTGAAGTCAGTTTAGTATTCCTGATAATCATATGTGACATATACTAATCTCTAAGCAGCAGTCAGTTGAGATTGTCCATGATAATTAAGATGCAATTGTTCTATGTAAAGGCCAAACTTGCAGAAAGGATTCTTGGCCCTAATGAATCTCAGTGACTGACTCCTGCCTGTAATGAAACCAAAAAACAAACCAAATTGTGCTTATGAGTCAGCCATCTAGAACTTTAAACTTCTCTTAAATGTTCCTACAATTTTTCCTTTGTGGATGATTGTCAGCAGAAAATTGAAAGCATAAAATGAGGAACATGGGATCTAGCTTTGCTTTTTTTCAAATTCATTTTAGAGCCGGGTTCAGAAAAATGCTCAAGACTGTGTCTAACATAAAGCAGGCAAGTAATTTTTTATTTCTCAGAGAGTATATACATCTTTAAGGTTGCATATAAGCGTATTTTTTCTGAATGGAGACATACAGGCAAAAACGCCACGCTTATTTAAGTCCAAGAATGCATAACATGCCTCGAATCATCTTCTAGTAGTCAGGTGTTTGCTTAAGTTTATCTTTGATGCTTGGTAAAACATCTTTGGAAAAAACATTTGAGATAAGGTCAAAGGAAAGAAGAAATTGGTGGGAACAGGGATGAATGTAACTTAAAAGCCAAGGTCAGTGTTAAACTTCACTGACAAATTTGACCTTTTAAGTAGTGCAATTGGAGGCAAGATTTACCATTCCTTTTTCCTACCCTCATACAGCTGAGATGGCATCCCCCATGAGCACAGGTGAACAGAACAATAGAAATTAGCAGCAAGTTAATTTTAGTACAAATTCCTAGGACATTCGCCAGACTCTCACCAGTAAATGCAGTGTAGGAAGGGCTAGAACATGACCCAAGGAAGGGGTCTCTTTTTCTCCTCTTATGCCTGAGGTTATTTTGCTAGAAAATGTATCTTTCAGTGTACTGTAACTGAAACTACTCTCATACTTTGTGTTTTGGCCTTATGATAAGCACCAAGTGTTAGTTTGTGGAACTGGAAGATTGACTCTGCCATGCCCCCCCAATTCACAATTCATAGTGCCCATAGATATGCAAAACCAACCTCCCACTCCCCAGGCTTAAAAAATGAAAATGAAACAGTCTTTTCCAACCACTTCTACTTTCTGTTGTTGCACATAGTTAGTAAATGTCTGATGACAAAGCAAAACAGAAATAAAATATTTTCCTTTCTACTGTGCTATCAGGCTGATTCTGTGCCTTTAACAGCCTTTTTAAGAAAGTCAGGTTTTCCTTTTTATTCAGCTTTTCCCCTTTAACGTCAACACACACAAAAAAATATTGTTTGGAAACAGACATTGTCAAGCTCCTTAGAGTGGCTTTAATACACATTCACAGAAACCAAATCCCATTCTGCACTGAAACTCTCTTTTAAGCCAGTGCTGAACCTTGTTCTCTACCAATAAACCATATTCCCAAATAAACTCATTCCTGCCAGCTCTTGCTGCTTTATCATAAGTCTTGCAGTATTTAATGCTGTACTTGAAGCACCAGCTGCTGGACACAAGCGATAACAAGAGACTCTCACCTTTAATTTAAAAATGTACATGTTTCTAGCTTTCATAGCTGTGGAGAACAGCTTGGAAACATAATCAAAAAATAGCCAAAAAATCAGAAAAAGAGAAATAATATCACTTCATGCAAATCTGCTGATTTTTTAACAACAGGACTAGCAATATTGTAATACTAAAATCATACGAATAAAGGAAGACAAGTCAGTCTGCTGTCTCTGTTTACCAGGAAAATGAAGACATCAAATAAATGTATATAGGTTAGTGTGTGGGCAGCCAGCAGGATCTAGATATTTTTTTAGCTGTATAGATTATCCTTTATTGACAGACAGAAGTCCTAGGATTATTAAAAATGTATACTGGTAAGATATAAAGTTGTTGCCTGATTGCTAGCATTGATGGAAAACCACTTACACTATTCAAAATATGAATCTCCTTTCCCATCTAGCAATTAACGTTGCGCAATAGAGGATGTTGTGCAGTTCTTACAATGGAAAACAGCTTACATTGTGTAGTGGCCTACTGTTCTTAATTTCACAACAAAGCATCCTATTTCTCCCATGTTAAAAGCAAAACAAGAGTATAACTGCTTAGGTAAGCTTAATTAGGCTCCAGCACTAATGCTAACTTCTGTCTTTGAATAATTCCAACTCTTTATGCTAATTCAAAAAATGTTGAATTGTAGCAGTGGAACAGCTCCACATGTACCTTACCGGCATTGAGACGCATTTACGAAAGTGCTTTCTAAACTCTGAAACAATCTTGGACTGATTTTTTTTTTTATTTTTTTTTTTTTTATTTGAAAATGAAGCAATTTCATTAAGAATAACTCACCTTCTTCTAAGGAGAAAACAGGAGAAAACAGGAGAATTATGGTAACTCGTATGTCTTTGGAAGAGGTTTACCTGCTGTGATAAGCCTATTTGACTACATGGTTCCAAGAACAGTGACTTTTTGACATCAATTCCCATAAGGATATCTCTTCCAAAGGTTTGGTTTTCTTTGCAATTTAATTCAGTTGCCCTGTAGTGGAACTCCTAATGTCTGGATATTGCCTCTTCAACTTTCTTTTTCATGGCCTAGGTTTTCTTCCCCACATGACCATCACCCAACCTGATATGGCACTGCTAATACTATTTAATGACTGATAATTATTCTAGGAAAATCAAATGAAAGATACAAGATGCTGGCATCTTTCACTTTTAAAGTAAAAAAACCCCAAACCAAACCTGCAAGGACACTTCAGTAAAATTCTCCTCAAATCTATTAAATCATATTTTAATAACGTATAGAAGTGCTAGACTCCAGACCTGCAAAGAGGTCAGGTATTCTCCAGTCCTTTTCTTTTTTAGACAATGCTAAGTTCAGAATCACTGGAAGTGCATTGTCTCCTCCTTTCTAGGTAATTATCTTTTTTTCTGGTAGTATTTATGAGAGATCTCCAGTATAAGCACACACTTCACAGTTTAAGCATTAATGTTCCATTAATCTCTAAAAGCCAGATTTATTTAGGCTGAGAAATATATTCCAAAAATAGCTCTGAAACCAGTGAATCAAAAATACAACTATCACATATATTTTTTATATGTATCTATCATGGGTTGAGGAACTACAGATATCTCAAGCTGAGCCAAGGTCCTCTATCTGTTACACTTTCTTATGCTGAAGAATTTCTTATCTATGACTAGGTAGGATGAAATCAACTGAAATTGAAGTCAGTGGGAATACCTCATAGCATAATATATTACTTGACATGAGTAATGATGGCAGAATACACCCTATGGGAATGGCACAGCTAAAGATTGGCACATTAAGTTGAAATACTCCTATTTCCCTCCCCTGTAGTATTTCCTGATCCAGACTTGTCAGCGTACTTACAGCCTGACCTTCTCTTATACCTTCTATTGACTCCTGGGCATTGTTTTTTTTTTTTTGGTTAGGTTTTTGTTGTTGTTGTTTTTAAACCGAAAATTCGGTTCATGCAATATTCTGTCAGGTTATTCACCTTGAGTCTAAGTCACACATCAACTTCCTTTGGAAAGGAGGTACCTTCTACAAGAAACTTGTGTAACTTTGCCCTTTAGGAAACTTTAAACAAATTTCTTAGGGGTTTCATAACCCTGACATGTAGTTAAGGGAGGCATCCATACCCTGGTTAATCAATGATATTTTAGATTATGACAAATGTGGATTGAAGGAATCTTATAGGTTGTAGTATTCCTCTCAGGTACTGCAGAGGAATAGAAATTACTTGCTATTGTACCACTTAAGTGATCAAGAATTTAGCTGTGGGAAAAGATTTCTTGGCATTACATTAATACTGTATGAAACTTGCCTTCTGTTCAGTAAATACTGGGAAAGGATTTTGTTGGAAGAATAGACTGATACAGACATCCTAACTTCATTGTCACACAACTTTTTCCACAAACAGTAAAAGAATTATTTGGCACTGTGAGCAAATTGCAAGCCCACTCTTGTGATGTTTTCTTTGAAAGAAGGTGCTATAGAAAAGAATGAGCAACAGTAAAATATCTGTTCCAAATTTGGGTGATAGAGAAATAGTTCCTAACACAGAATACCAAGAATTATGCAGGCAGACATTCATGAAGCTGTGAGATGACAGAGATGGGAAAAACTTTCAATACTGGTTTAGACCACACTAAATTGGGCAAGAGAGCAAAAGTTATATAAAGATTTAAACAGTGAAATTCTTTCTTAGATTTCTAATAGTAGGCTTCTATCCCATATGTGCCACAGATTGTGTCAGCTTCTAGGAAGTTGGAAATGCCCTGGTTTAGCCAAAGATAGTATTCTAAAAAGAGACAGACATGTCATGTATTGCTCTTCCAGTTGCAAATTTGACACTTCCTTCTACAATGTTAATGTGGCATTTGAGAAAATTGATGAAAAAATGTTTCATATCTGTTCTCAAATGTTTCTTATTTTCAAGAGCATAAAATGTTAAGTATCATAATTTCAATGTCATATGAGATTATTTTGTTTGGAATATATTGTTCTGGCAAGCTGAATATTCCCCTCTTGAGTTAGTGGAGGGGATTCAGTTTTTCTGCAGTCCTGTACTCTGTGTTCTCTCGTTCTGAATAGAATATATAATCCTGTTCCCATTTTCTTGTGATGCTACTACTATTTATTGATTGCATGAGAAAAAACAGCAATACTCAGACTTTGTGTATCCTTCCTAAATTGCTTCTTAATGTGATTTTTTGTCCCTGTAACCTTTCCTTTATTTTGTTTTTCTCCATATATATGTGCGTTATACTCTCATTTACTTTGTTGGTTGGTTAGTTGGTTGTTTTTTTCCAAAGTAGATCACAGTATGATTTAACTCAGATGCTAGATTTTTAAGTTCTTTATTAAGTACCTTTTTGCTGTCTCACTGATCTTTCATGTGTATTGCCTTTGCCATTTGTTACTGTTTATTTTACCATTTACAAAAATAAGTGGTTTTCTTAGAGATTTTCAGAATTGCACAAGAGCTAAACTACAAACTGTAGACCTGAGATTTGCAATCAGTGATTCGAGACTTTAATTTTAAATTCTCAAAGTCTGATAATCACCTGAACTTTTTTCACCAAGTAAGAGTACTACAAATAAACCTGCGCTTCTCCTGTGTTCCTTCTCCTTTCTTCATTGGGACAGACTCTTCAGAAGCAAAGGAAAGGTAGATGAAAAGCAGAAAGTCTGAAACCTTGAATCTGACATTAATTCAGGTACATGATTGGGATCAATAAACTTTAGGTTATTTGCAGTTCTCCAGGTGAGGCATTTGAGGTGCCCAGGCACCACAAAACCTTTGCTGTTCTAATTTAATTTTCAGGCATGCATATGCTCTGAAGAGCAGGTTAAGAAGTTATTAGATATTGATATCAGTGGCAGATATAACAATAAGATATTTTTTAATATTATTGTCATATTTTTCATCATAAATATAGGCTTTTTTTTAGAAGAGGCAGCAAATGTGTTTGTTTTTTTTTTTAATTACTTTGGAATCTTTAATTTCTAATATTAAATTCTATAGTATGGCAAATGGCCAAGAAGAAAAAGCTTCTCTTCTCCCCTCCAAAATGTGCTTTATTTCACAATCAACCATTTGTCAGAGATTCTATTGAAACATTATATCCTATACCAGAACTGTCTCTTGAGAATAATTGTTTGCTTTGGGGTCTTCACACAGTAATTCCAGGATCTCTGCAGGGAAGGTTGTTTACAGAAAAACATGAAAATCATTTGGTCACTGGCGAAGCACCTGTAGCACCACTGCAGGGATGGACAAAGCTAGAATCAGCAGCTACTTCAGGAGTCAGTAAATATAAACCCAATAATAGTCATAGTAATTTAAAATCAGAAGTGATTCTGTACCATATGAAGTGGCTAGTAGTTTTTTCTGAGTAATTTATTTATTTTTAATAACTTCTGAAATAAGGACATTAGTGATACATCTAATATGAAAATAATGACAGTAAACTGCCAAGCTGCTTGAGGAGTGTGGATGTAGCTGTTCTTACGGAATAAGATGTTACAGTACATGAGTACTGTAATTGAATGCAGAGCATGTATACATTGGTGGAGTAATAAAAAAATTCATACAAATATAATGCAAACACAAAAATTCTAACAAATATAATGAAAATATTTCTGGACAGTTAAAGCCCAAATATACCCCTGAGCATAAGTAAAAAGTCTTCCAGGCTAGAGACTGTATTCTGGATCTAGAGATTCTGACTGTGCTTATTGAGTCAAATATTAAATTTATGTTTGATCAATCCATGAGCAAATACAGTGCAACATTGCCAAGCCAAAGTCATTCGCTCACCAGCTAGGAGCTTTGCATTTTTTAGAGCCACTTTCTTGAATTGAAAAAAAAAAGCAGCCATGAGGTTTAAGAAATCAAAAAAACATACTTCTGCCACATTGTGTTAAGAAGTTGATTTCAAGGTCAGAAATCTTTTATTCCAGGGTATACCTCCCTCATTCCCAAATTACTTCTTTGAACAAAAAGGTCATGTTGAAATGGTTCACAACTGACAAAACCAGAATAATTGGTAATACTGAAGTTCAACCTTTTAATATTCACTTGGATGTAACTGAGGGCTACTGAGGATGTAACTAATAGCTAGAATGATTTTTATCACAATATAAGAAAAGGAAGTCTGACTGATAGTAAAACCTGGAAATTTTTCTGGTTACTCTCCTCAAGACATATTAAAATGGATTAATTCAAAGAACTGTATTAGAAATGGACCTTCTTCAACATGACAGGCCCCATCAGATGCTAAAAAAAATAATCAAAACTGTTTAAGAAACCTGGTTTAAACTGCTTATTTGTCATGTTGATACAATGAGTCTGGATCTCTGAATCTCGTCCTGTTCCATGTTGCTATCAATCATTCATTATCCATGGAGTCCAAATTACATTCTGTAGTTAGAACTGAATCAGCAGAAATGCCCTAGTTAAGAAAGATTTAACTTTGTAAAGTGTGGAGTGCAAAAAATACAAGTGCATAGGTTACAAGAAGCTTTATTTTCCAGTTAAAAAAAGTATAAGACATGCTAATGAAAAAGTTACAACTTCAGTTACATCTGTGTGCATGGATCAGGAAGAAGAATTTGACTGCAAATTACAACTCAAACTATTGCTAACATAAAGACAAAGGTTTCTCTAGTTAACCTGCACTCAACAGTTGAAATTTTCACAGAAAACAACTAGTAAAACTCTGACACTTAAAGCCAACATCCTGGTGTTCCACGAGATGACAAAAAAGTCTTAATTTCATTACTTTACTATGATACTGATGCTTTGGGTTCCTGCTGAAAAAAAATACAGTTAAATTTTAATTTAACTCAGAGGAATCTGGGCCTGTACACTACACGTAACTGTTCTCTTGGGCATGCTTGGTAATAAAGCCAAGACTAATTTTGGATTCCATTTTGTGTAAAAGCTTAAATAAAAAGTCACTTACTCTATTTGTTTGCTTATTCTTTGACAGCATAATTGTTCACTAATCTTCCTAAGAAACAATCTCTGTGCAAGTCAAATGAGGGACTGAGACCTGAAGGTCAGTAAAGTAGTACATAGGGAAATGAAAACAGCATATACATATTTCTCTTTGCAGACAATCAAGAGCACATGCGTATTGTGTCTATTTTTACAAACATGCACAACATTTTTGCTACTAATAATCTACTTAGTAAAAATGAGTAGTAAAATTTGGCATGCCATAATTTCAAGAAATGTGTCTCTGACTCTCCAAATTGCTCTCCAGTGTACACAGCGTATACATTTGAAATTGTTTATGGATTTTGACATGTTTTTACTGTGAAACCTAACCCTGACTTTCATTTCTGTGACTTAAAGTCAAGAACTTTGTTGTGTAATTAAGTACAGTGGGTCACTGTAGAGTGTGGCAGTGCTGTTTTCTAGTGCGTGGAGTACTGAATCCATAGTGCAGCATTAATTGCTAGGTAGGAAAGGATATTAATATTTTGAATGGTTGTAAGTGGTTTTGCATAAATGCCAGCAATAAGGAAATGGTTTTATACTTTATTGTTATGCATTTTTAATATCAGAGTGCACTCTAACCATAAAGCTTCTAGCAAAAATTAAAGCACTGGCTGTATCATACTGCACATTTCAGAAGGCTCTTTCTTAATATGTTACTTTCTTTCTTTAATTTGCATTAAATCTGAGTGGGGTTTTTAGTTGATTTTATATGCTCACTTATCAGTGACCTAGAGCAAATTCTTTTCTTGATTGACCCTTAAGATTAACTCAGTAAAAATTTGTGGCAGAAAAACTATGACACTCCAGAAAATGTTAATGTCTCAAACATAGACCTTTACTTACTTTTTTTGCAAATCGCACCTAAAAAATGCATTCAGTCTCAACAGCCTTTCTCAGAAAGCTAGATTTTCTTTGTTAGACAGTAGCAAAAATTAGCCTAGGGCTATAGGTGGCCAGTCCACAGTTGGTAAAATATGCAGGTGCTCTTAAATGGATGGGCAGAATATTTTCTTTTAATGTTTTATATGTTGGTGTTCATTAAAAAAAATGCTATTTTTCATCCTGCATTTTGAAATGCTTCAGAGGAGGCAGATAAACTGACCTTATATTTAAGAATCAATGTGATCTCCTGGTCAATAATACAAAAGTTTTTTGAAATGACGGTAGTATACATCATTGTCAGTTAACAGTTGCGATTACTTGGACCATTCATCATAGGTAATTAAACTTTAAAAGAAGTAATGAAATTGTCCTAAATTTCTCCTTATGAAATGGCAATCTGAATATAGAATTATAGAATCATAGAACTGTTCAGGTTGGAAAAATACCTTTAAGATCCTTAAGTCAAACCGCTAGCCTAGCACTGCTAAGTACACCACAACTATTTCCCCAAGTACCACATCTACAGGCCTTTTAAGTACAGTCAGGGATGGTGACTTCCCTGGGCAGCCTGTTCCAGGCTAAGAGAGAGCCTCAGATACTTCTTTCTGTGATTTTATTGTAAAATTTCTGCATAATATGCATAGCTATTTCTTTGCATAAGTTACGGACTAAGAAATACATCAAAACATTAATCAAGGAATTAGGTAGTTAAGCAACTATTTAATCACAGATTCCATTACCTACCATTTACATTCCACTGGTAGCATACCATATTATGTTATTTTGGTCTTCAGTGAACTTTCAGAGCTGTGCTTTCTGTGATAGAATAAGACACTTATCTAGCATAAAGAAGTTTAAATAGGTAGAGCATGATTGCAGAAGCGTGTCAAGGGACAGCTTTAATGAGATCCATATGGTGACCATATGATGCTATGATATCTTTCACTCATCTCTAGAATCCACAAAATTTCATATATTAATTTTTCCTTTTGAAAAATTTCTCAAGGTAAACAAATGCTTTTATCACAATTGTCTTTGAAAGCAACAGTTTTCATTGCAAGAAATCTAGAATGTCTGACCTTACAGGTACAATTGTATCATGTATGTATATATATGTACCAGAGACAGCAAATGTTTCTGTGCTGGTAGAATCATACGTAGAAATGTGTAATACATAAACATTTTAAAATATGTATATCTAATTTTACATGTACAATGGAGCTAAAAAATACATATCAATTCCTGGAAAGAGATGAGTGATTTAAGGCAAAAACACATACAGAAAAAAAATATTTTTTGTGACTGTAGTAGTGCTCAGTGATCTTTGTAAAGGGTCATGGTCTAATTGCCCAGAGAAATTCATAAGCATATAAGGACATATTCTCTATTCCAAAGAGTTTACAGACTAAGATTGCAAACTGTCTCTCAAGGTAGTAGTGTAATATAACAGAAAATTGCTTAAATATGCATCTGTGTATATAAACATATATATTTCTACATAAATATGAAAACTTACACTATGAAATCCATAAATTCACATTTCAAAATATACTGCATATATACTCTGTGAGTGCAAATATATATATTCACACTCATACTATATAAACTTGCATACATTTTTTTTAAAAAAGACCCCATATCTGTTTCTTCTCAGCTTGTCTCCTAATGAGTTAACATCTTGTAGGAAGCATAAAGGTATCATTTCTTGAGTAATGTCAAGATACAGAACTTCTGCTGGTTTTAAAGTGTTTCACCTAAGTGAGATGTCACAGAAGTGGGAATAAAGTCAGTTTGGGTAAAAGCAACCAGGATCGGTGTAATTCTTAAAACAGCAAGACAAAAATGATGTATTAAGACAAAACAGGAGTAATGTGAAGATCTGTGATTGGCCTTAAATGTGAGAATAAAAGCATTAATTTGATAACTTACATTAGTATTTGTTCTCTTCAATTAGGAAGTTCAAACAATCAATAACAAATGACTCAATGTAAATACTGAAAAATATCACACTGCTTACGATTGTACCTCCTTTTCTCACAATATTATGTACAAAAATAATCAAACGTCCAACAGAAATTACTATTTTGATTTTACTTCTTGTTAATCATGATCCCAATGGCATTTATTGCGGCAATTAGTTTGTTAAATCATAATCTGAATTAAAAAAATGCAACAGATTTTATTAAAAACCTGATATAAAGTGGGATTTATCCTGTCAAGTTAACTATTAACATTGTGTAGCTATGCCCTCAGTATTCTGTCACCTCCATTTTATCTGAAATCTTCTGCAGTCAACATTAGATTCAGTAGTTTCACATTAGTACTGCTATCAAGACCACCAATGATTTTGTGAGAATGAATTTCAAACCCCAAATTTGCACAAAAAATTTCTTCAAAATATCTAAAAATTTTCAACAGGAAATGTATGTGAATGTGTATTTGAAGAAAATATTGTGTCAACAAATTATTCTGCATTTAATTTTGTAAACTACATGAAGAAATATTTAATCTCTGGAGACTTTTGTAGAACTATGCCATATTTGTCAAATGAATGCTTAGCACCCAGATTTATTTTTGGTTCAATTCCACAAGTCATGCTCAGGTTAAAAACTATTAACTTCTGCAGAAAATCTGGCTTTAGATTGGCAAGGAAACAAAATGCACTTGGCACAAAATATCTGAAATTAGTTGTCTGACATCTGGCACCTGAGTGAGTGGCCTGATTCCAGGCACATGAAAATAAGCAGGTTTCATTTCCTGGACAGTAACCTTTACCTCAGACTCCACAGATATTCTGATTTTTTTAAAATACTGAACACTTTAAAATCCCATCAAACTCAGGACCTCCGAAAATCAGTTGCATTTGCTGATAGTTTTATTGTGTTTGTTTTTCAACTGTAGTATTTTCGTAATGCAACCCATTTCTACTTATTCTTAAATTTTCTTCCAGCTAGTGGACCAAATTAGATAGATGTTATATAGTAAAGGATCCTGTTATAAAAGCATAGCTTCTGTATCAAAAAAAGGCTAACAATGACTAATGAAAATGCATCAATATATTTTCATGTCATATCATTGCCAATTTAGCAAGAATAAGGGAATGAATACTCTGAGATTGGTTCATACACTGTAAACATGTTGAGATCTGCATTTTCTCTTGCATATTCCCAAATTTTTTGTGCCCTTTGGAAAAGAAAATAATTGGTTTTGACATTATTTGACTGATTTGATTCAAGCAGGCCATAATTACATTGCTTATCGGGTTTCCATAGACTGCTTGAATTCAAGCAGGAATATAACATGTTAAACATGATGGTTAATCACAAACAGATACACTACACAGATATTTTTCCCCCCCCAATTCTCATTCTATGCTTCACTAAAGTTACTTCAAATTTACAATTGTGTAAAGGTGAAAAAACATAGCAACGATGCAATTACCACTGGAAAAAACTGCTAATAGCAGTGGCAGAGAAGCTATCACTGCTTAAATGCTTTTTAAATATACAAAAAAGTACTTGCTTGTGTTTTGATCAGTACAGAATCAGTTTCTAATTCCTATGTAAGAGGGGAAAAAAAAAGGGAAAACAAACAAACAAAACCAAACAAGGCCTCTCTTCTTCTATGAGACATTTGTCAGACTTCTGAAGGCCAGCAAGCAAAGCATAAAAATAATCTTTGAGAGAGGTTTGTTTCTCCATGTCTAGTCAGTGTAACTTTCAGTGACCTAACAAAGTAGGGGATGGAGAGCACTTACTAAAAAACTAGGGGTGGGAATGAGAGAAAGAATTAGTAATCCAAAAGAGAGAGAGTAAAGAGGGTCAATAATAAACATACAGTTGTCACAGGTGAAGAAGTTGAAAATAGGAAGACAGAAGGAACAGATTTAAACCTTAATTTTAAGAGTTTAAAAAAAACAAACCCCAAAACATTGGATATCCAGGCGCCATGATGATTCCCTGTCCTGGGTTCAGCAGTAGCAGTCATTTTTCTCTTTCTTAGTAGCTGATGCAGTGCTGTGTTTTTGACTTTCGGCCTGGGAACAGCGCTGATAACACTGAAGTTTTCAGTTGCTGCTCAGTAATGTTTACTCTGACCAAGGACTTTCTGGGTCTCATGCTCTGCCAGGGAGGAGGGGAAGCCCGGAGGAAGCAGAGACAGAACACCTAGCCCAAACTGACCAAGAGGTATTCCGTACCACAGCACATCATGCCCACTATATAAACTGGGGGCAGTTACCCAGAAGGGTTAGATCACTGCTTGGGTCGTGCTGGGTATCGGTCAGTGGGTGGTGTGCAGCTGTATTCTCTTCCCTTGCTATTTCCCTTGTCATTATTATTATTGGTGGTAGCAGCAGTGGTTTGTGTTATACCTTAGTTACTGGACAGTTCTTATCTCAATCCGAGGGAGTTACATTCTTTCGATCCTCCTCCCCATCACTCTGGGAGCTGGGGGAGGAAAGGAGAGAGAGTGACAGAGCAACTGCAAGGCTGAGTGAGCTAAAACCATGACAAATGGAAAATTTTATTCCATTAGCAGTAGGAGCAGAGACGATGGTAGAGGATGAGAACTGTATTTAATTTTGAAAAATAAAAGTAGTAGTCATACTCTCTGGGAGCCAATCTGGAAATTATTAACTTAATAATTGGATAATTAGGGTTATAATTTACAATATTGAGGTGTTCAGTGGATATTTCACTGCTTCTAACTATCCAATTGGGGTTTTTTGGATCCAAAGTTAGTGATTAGCAACTACTCAGGTATCATCAAAAGTAGGATCAACTTATTAATACTGAATCTGCTTGGCTAACTGCACATGAAGGCCAAACAAAAGGCATGTCTGTGCAGAAATAGCCCGTATATGCTGCTGTTATCTTTTGTGTTATCATTATTCCTAATAGCTTGATCACAAGCCAATTATTAGTTATGACAGGTGTTGTACAAACAAGATTTAAAGGCGCAAAAAAATAATCAAACGATTACTCATGTATGTGTACTTCAAGTCAAGAGGCAAAACAGAAATAAGGGAAAATTGGTAAAATGGTAGTGGTGCCATGGTCACCACATCCCAGCTGCTGAGCTGGTTGGAAGTGTTTCTAGGAATCACTGCTTCTCAAGGCCCCAGAAGGAAGACCTAGGGTGGAGATCAAAAGCAAAATCTGAGAAGTGTGGAGTTATATCACTGGCTGATCTGAGAAAGCCTGTATTTCTACACGGTAAAAAAGATAGATCACAGAAGCCCTTGGAAATGAAGGCAAGGTACTTAAGATTGACAACTGAATATAATGAAGTAGTTGGTGGATGGATTCATAAAGGATGTTAATGTGACCAAATACCCAGATAGGAAAAAGATGTCTACTGCAGCCATCTGAATCAGATATGATTTAGATATGTAGACATCTTTATATATGAATATTCTACTTTACAGCTGTGCTTAAGTTATGGCTATAGACATGGCATTGACATGGTTTAGATCTTCTCTTGACAGTAGTCCTGAGAACTGGAGAGTTTTCAGTCCTTCCTTTTGTTTATTTTTAATTTAAAATAACTTGACAACACAGGAGAAATAATTAAAAAAAGAAGATTTCCCTCCTAAAGAATTGAAATTTAAATTAATTTATGACACATTTTTGATTGCTGATGTAAGATTTTAATGGTTTTAGCTAAATTTTTGCTCTCATATCATAGTTATGTGTAAGTTTATTGGAGAGAAGGGAGAATAGCATTGCAAAAAAAAAGGATTAATGTAGGGTCTCAAGATTTAGTCTCAATGTATGCAAATATGTTTCCTTTCTAAAAAGCTCTTTAGGAATTTACCATGCAAGTTCTTACAGAACTCACCAAAATGGACCACTTCAGTTGACAGAAAATATTATCAAATTTTTAAGAGTCTTTTTCTTTTTCAATTTCTTAAAAACTCTTTTTTTTCCTTCATAAGTAAATTTTATTTATTAGGATGTAAACTTTTCTTTGGAATTCAAGATTTCTGAATTCTGTCCAATAAAATTTATATACTGTAAGTTTTTTCACTTTGATAATGAAAGAAAAAGAGTAGAAAATACAACTTTGTTCTATTTTCTTTGATAAAAGAGTTCTTCTGATACTTATATTGCATTGAATTTAGTTTAAGGTCATTCAAGTCAGTTACATATTTCATAATCTAACACACACACTTTCTTAGTACTCTTAGTTTACTATAGCTAATGGCTTTGTAGATTGTGACTGATAGATAAGTCAAATGATGCAACTATTGTTGCAAGTGCACCACTTTCTGTTCTTGGATATCCCAGTGATATATATTTGTTATTTTTTTGTGAGTGACTCATTTTAGGGATCATGCTGAGCACATGATTGTAAAACAAGAAGCTTCAGTGAAATGTGAATCTCACTGCATTATCACTGATTTTTGGTACCTCTGTTAAGTACCTTGTGAGCATATTTTTCACTGACGAATGCATACATTTAAATGAACTCGTGTTCATTCTCCTAGGCTGTATATTCCTTCTCCTTCCAGACTGTAGATCAAGTTTCAGTAAACCTAAATGCAAGCATTTGGGAAGACTAGCAGTAACAAAGCCAACCATAGGATGGATAGTCACTGTCTGGACCACCAATCCTAGTGCCTCTGAAGGGCCTTCCTTTATTCTGCAGTAACCCACTGCTTTGCTTTTGGTCTTCTTTTATCAGATGCCATTGTGTGAATGGAGGGCTTCTGACATGAGCAAGTCATGAGTTAGAGGAAACTGCATTTTTTTTTTGGTTGGTTGGTTTTTAATAAGCTGGCTGTAGGCACAGATTTTGATTTTGGTATATTCTGATGTAACCTGACAGTTCTCCTTGTCATATGAAGTGTCTCTTTTTCCCTGTTCCTTACTTAGTCTGCTTCACTTCTCTGTATTTTTCTGGAAATGCTGTATCTTTGCTATTCCTAGTCAAGATACTCTTCAAATGTTGCCATTTCAAAGCTCATTATATAGCTGGAAAGTGGGATATATATATACGAAGGTGTTGAAGAACTAACTCTGCTCAGATTTATCATACCTTTGACTGACTGGGGAAATGACTTTCAGTTGACATCTAAGCCAACAAGTTAGCTGATATAAAATTTTGCTTAATACCTTTGCATCAATAATCTAGGCACAACATCATTGATTGAGAAAGTCTGATCAATAGAGTATTACTGACTGCCTACCTGTAACTTTGCCAGACTTTTTTGTTAATTTTGCGGACGACCTTCGTACCACTGCTTTTCAGGTTCACTGTTCTTTTCCCTTTGAAATTCAATTTGCTCCATTTGCTATTATTTAAGGAATTTACACATCCAATTGATTTCATTCTACCTAATACAATACGAGTTTAGGATATGAAAGATTGTGCTTGCCTGGGACAAAGCTTCTGTAGCCCCAAATTAGAATCTTCTGAGAAACTTTACCTCAGGGAAGACATAATCTGTGGGAAGAAAAAAGGGGAATATAAATCATTTATTTTAACCCTGTGGATACTGCGATATTTTCATCTTGAGGTTTGCACTCACTTTAGATGAAGTAGCAAGTAAAAAGAGGAATAATAATCTCAACCAGACCCATATGGTTATCATTCAAGAATAAGAAAACTATTACAGAAATAATGAAAAACATTCTAAATCCTAACTAATCACTCACATAGGAGCCCTCCATTCTATCCTTTCAAATATTTCCTCTCTGTCCATTTTCGTTGTGATTTATATTAGCCCTTCTTTCTGTCTTTGTGACATTCTTCAGGCTATCTCCATTCACACTTTGATGGAACAAAACAACTATACCTTTGAAAGTTATTTAGCAATTTGGGATTGCTTCATTCCATGTACCCTCAGAATACATAATGTTGTTCTTATGAACAGACAAGACTGAATGCAGCTTCTAGATGTATTTGTCTTATCTAACTATATGTTGAGAAAAATGCGTTATTTTGGTACTATTCTGATATAAATTCCTGGGCAATTTTTTCATAGTTATGAAGATATTAAAAGCAAAATATGCTAAAACACTTTTTTTGTTTTATGATTGCCCTATTAACATTGCGTTAACATGGTAATACAGCATAAACGTATTGCTTGTGGAACATACCATCTAACTGTTTATCATTTTCCAGCATGTGGAATTACAGCCTGTGCTAGATGTGTGGACTGTATAATGCAGCACAGGGCAAAGGTAGCTAATTGGTTTATTCTGAGGATGGCTGCTCCCAAGTTTCCACTCAAAGTTCTTCAGAGGCCCAAGAAGTTCCAAAAAGTTAAAAAGCTGTCTCATTAGAATGAGGACAGCCTTAACTATGTTATTTTCCTCCTCGACATCCTATGCAGAGTCTAACCATCATTATTACATCTTCCATAGTTAAGGGATTTTCTTACCATTGGCTATAACAGTTTTTTGAGTGCCTTCTTACTACCTGCATAGAGCAAAATATCTTTAATATTCTGTCTGGGCCAGAAAACACAGATCTTCCTAGCAAAAGAGTATCATATTGCTCTCTTAATCTGCTTGACCTTAATTTTAGAGTGAGATGAAGGCATCTGTAATCCATTTAACTGACTAAAGAAAATGTCACATCATGGAAGATGGCCAGATTTACCTGCCTTCCCACCCCTCTGAGCACTGCCTAAGTGCAAAAGGCAAATGAACTGGAGAGCATTTCTTGTTTACATGATTCAGGCTTGAATGTACCAATGCTATAGGAGTGTTTAAAAGTAAATTAAGTTTGGAGAGATGCCATTCAGGCTAGCATTAATATTAATGTTTGGAAAAAGACAATTATATCATTGAAACTTTCTAAATGTATATAGTGTATTAGATAATGCTACTAGCTCCAGAACATCATCCATTCATACTTTATGCTAACATATCAAAATACGTGCTACTCAAAGCATTTTTATTTTATCTGCTGTAAAAAAAAAAATAATAGAACCATTTTATATAAACCCACAAATAATGAAATAAAATATTACATTAAAGAAAAATCTAAATATTACACTGATTAGTTTCTCAAGATTAGTTCTATTTGCCTGAAATACACAGAAAATTATACTGCTGTAGTGTCATTCAACTTAATATTTTTTTCTAGAAATACTTAAAGCAACACCTTTTTATGTTCAGTAGAATAAACAGACCATCTTTAGGCTTTCACTATCTAATGAATATTAAACTGTTGTTTGCACTCATAAGGTGAGACAACTGATAAATAAAGCTGGTTGTTCAGACAAAATCAGAAGAAATTGAATGGTGCTAGAATTGGGAATTAACTTTAAACATGATTAGAGAATGAAATGTCTCCTGTTGAAAAAGATTTGGAAGCAGATCTATAGAAAACAGGTAATTTATAAAAACCTAGGTTAAAGATTAATATATTTCTAACATTTTGATAGTTTACATGATTTTCCCTGATATTGTACTTCATCTGTTCTTAAAAATCACGCATCTATTTTTGAGGCTAACATTCTGGTACCTTTCAGATATGCATGTTTGCTATCTGAAGGAAAATAGAAAGCTGAAAAACAAGCACTATCTCCAGAATAGTCCATTTCTGGATAATGACTTTTGAAAAATTCCACAAAATTTGGAAACGGTTAAAATATTTTTTGAGGTAGGGATAAGGTAATATTTTAAATTATTTTAGTCACAGTGCTGACATGGTAAATGAAAGCACAGTAATGCCATTTTGTTGATCATTTAATCAGTGCAAAGTATGTCACATTTATAATTATTTTTATATCCACCTAATGTCTGATTAAAAATCTAAACAAAATTTAGCAAGTCCTGAGAAGAATGGATGGTGCAAGGCTCGCCTCTATTATAGCATTATTTGAAGTTTTTTTGATTGTGGAACACATTTTAGTTCTGTAAAACAGTAGGGTCTGTAGCCACTTTTCTTAGCACAAATTGCTCTAACTGCTGAATTATAACCCGATGTGATGTCTACTGTAATATGCTTTTTTATTCTATTTTGTTGCTTTTTTTTATGTTGAGCTTTAGGATATTCAGTATTTGAAAAGTCTTACTGAAGTCAGTAGGTAAATAAGACATGGAGCGGTAATACCTGACAATTCCAGGATCTGACTAATTTCTTGAAAGCTTTGCAACGCTGTTTCCTGGGCCTGCCATTTCATTAGTTATTCATCATCATAATGACTGTATTTATTATTACTGCTAAAAATAGGTAATGATGACAGTATTTCATCTAATGGATTACTTTGTCCCTGCTTGAAAACGTTGATCTGTCATTTACAGTATGTTTACAAGACTGCAAGATTGTCTTAGTAAAGCTGTTTGGCTTTTAATATTTTCATAGTTGGAGTTCCATACACCTTTTTTTTTTCATAGAACTACTAAGATCTGATTTCTCTTTGTCTTAACTTAGGGTAAAAATACGTGTGTCATTTGAAGATCTGTCTCTAAATACTATTTAAGTGTAATAGATAAAAATTATATCAGATTCTGTGATTATATCAGATTCTGTGATTTCTGTTTTTTAATTATCCAGATAAAAAAACTTTCTGGTTTCAAATAGAAATATATTTATATATTTATATTTTTTATATCTTTTATATATAAGGTTTAATAAGCCTCCATGTTATACTTTATAGGAAAGGTTGATGAAACCCTTCAATCTGAGGTTTGATTGAAAGTGTTATTTATACATTAAAATGTACATAGTTGTTTTTAAAGACCTGCAAACAGTGAAAGTGATTGGTTTAAATGTTTAATTTAAAAAATGACTACTCATGCATGAAAAAAGCAGTTGCTTACTCTTCTGATCTTGTAATTTCACAATTTTTCAGTAGCTGTCGAGTTACTTCTCTAAGGCATAAGTAGCAGTGTTCTGAAAACAGGAAGAGGAAATCTAGGTTGCATATTATAAGTTGATTCATTAGAATATTTCTGTAATTAAGCTTTCTGAAACATCCTGAATTCTTATAGCACCTCCATACCTACCATTGCTTCTGTCCCTGCAAGCTAGAAAGCTGCTAAAAGTTTCTGAAATACCCTGAGCAGTGAATTTGCTACTTTATGACAGACAACTGTGAAATAGTCTGAAGCATCAATGTCAGGCAACATACTAAAGAAGAAACTTATTAGGGGAACGACTGCAGTTACATGTTTTAAGGTATGTCTTTATGGAGCTTGAAGAAGCTATAATGAATTAAGCAAACCATAAACAAGTCTTAACTATGCCAAGAACCCATTTAGCCCACAGCCGTGTCGTGCTACAGAAGGGATTTTAAACCATTGCTTAAAACTCAACTAAAATGTGCAAACTGCAAATGTCCAGCATCTTCTGTGATCTATTGGCATATCTGCTTCACAACCTTTTTGCTCTCTGCCAGGCTAAAGTAGTGGTCACCTTAATGCAACCATTTAACACATGTGTAATACTAACCATGAATGAAATGGTTTTACGAATAGGACTTTATATCTCTGTTACTTCTGCAAGTTTACATGACTCATAGATTCATGAACCAGGGGATACTGGGTCATTTCTCTGTTACTAGTAGGATCTGGATGCAAACCATACTAAATAAACAACAGGAATCATAAAATTGTTAGCTGTCTCCTTTTATGATGTTAATGACATGACCCCCATTGTGAAACAAAAATATTACCAACATCAATAAATAACACTGGGTCACACACATCTCTCTTGTATTAAAAGAATAATCTTTGAAATTATTTTACAAGTTGTATGTTTGTCCCAAAAATACATATTGAAGATATATGAGCAATGACTAGTATAACTGGTAAAGTTTAAATCTTCAAATGCCCTTCAAAGCCATCCTGCTTAAAACTTTATGTAACTCTTGGCACAGGTCAGTTGCTGTGTTGTGGAAACCACAGAGGTCCTTCAGACTTCTCCAGGAGAGCTCTCACTAGATTCCATGAGAATTTGGCTGTTGTGACGATTGAGGTTGAGTCCTACTTTAAAATGTACTGTTTCTGCTCAGCTTTCTTGAAGCAAGAAGTAAAATAGAGTGCTTTCTTGAAGCTGGGATGGCTGGTTTATGAAGATTGCTACCTTTCTTAAAAATCTGAGCTTCTTTTGTCCAGAGATCATAGCTATAATGGACTACCATCTCTTGCAGTCTTCTGTTCTGTATATTCCCATGAATGACGTTATCTACTCCTCTTTTTGGTGCATAAATGGTCAAGTAACCTTTCACTTGTTCATGTTAGAGAGTCATGAACACATGCTACTTCCTCATGGAATAAAATGCCAAATAAATAAAGTAAAACTTGTTGGCACTAGAACTTAGATTTGAAAAAGAATATGAGTATTTACAATATACATGAAATGTTAAACAGGTTGATCTTTTGAATTGTGCTTGTAACAGACCTGTTATAGAAGGTATTCAGTGCATATATATATATTAACAAATATAAGAATACAATAACTGAACAAGCTAGCTTAACTTGTATGCTGAAGTGAACAGGCTGAGTGAACATACAGACTTTGCAGAAATATACTTGCAAAGTATAACCTCACAGGAAATGTCAATGAACAACGGAGGAAATTCACTAATCTGATTTTTGCTGGTTTAATGGCTGAATGGAGAGCCACAGAAGTTTGGGTTTATCTTTCCTGTCTGTGGCATTTCTGGGATTCTGTAATATATTCAGTGCTTGGAATAAAATTGGAACAAACGGTTTGGATGTGGCTTCACAAAACCTGGGTAATTATCATACCACAAACATGAAAAGAACACGTAAGAAACATCCATTTTTGATTTCTGTACAGGTAAGAGTTACAATACAGTAATTGTCATGGGTTCAGCAGCAGCAGTCAGTTTTTTCTCCTTCATAGTAGCTGGTGCAGTGCTGTGTTTTCGACTTTCGGTTTCGGAACAGTGCTGATAACACCAGTGTTTTCAGTTACTGCTTGGTGATGTTTAGGCTGGCCAAGGACTTTGTGAGTTTCATGCTCTGCCAGGGAGGAAGGGAAGCCAGGAGGAATGAGAGACAGGACACCTGACCCAGACTGACCAGAGGTTATTCCATACCAGAGCACGTCATGTCCAGGAGGTAGAAACGGAGAACAGAGACCTGGAAGGGTGGTGGGGTGTGCACGGTGGGGGGTGCACTGCGTGGTTGGGCTTGATATTGGATGGTGAGAAATTGTATTCTTTTCCCTTGTATTTTCTCTTGTCATTATTAATATTGGTGTTAGCAGTAGTGGTTTGTGTTATACCTTAGTTACTAAACTGTACTTATCTCAGCCTGTGGGAGTTGCAGTCTTTCAATTCTCCTTCCCATCCCTCCAGGAGTGGAGGGAAGAAAGAGTGGGGAGTGAGTGAGCAAAACTGTGCATGGCTGAGAAACTTAAACCACGACAGTAACATGTAACATGGTTAATCCAGGGGATTCTGGAATAGGTAGTAAAGAAAAGACTTTGGCTACTGTCCTGGGTTCAGCAGTAGCAGTCATTTTTCTCTTTCTTAGTAGCTGATGCAGTGCTGTGTTTTTGACTTTTGGCCTGGGAACAGCGCTGATAACACCAAAGTTTTCAGTTGCTGCTCAGTAGTGTTTACCCTGACCAAGGACTTTCTGAGTCTCATGCTCTGCCAGGGAAGAGGGGAAGCCCGGAGGAAGCAGAGACAGGGCACCTAACCTAAGCTAACCAAATTGGTATTCCATACCACAGCACGTCATGCCCACTATATAAATTGGGGGCAGTTACCCAGAAGGGTTAGATCACTGCTTGGGTCGTGCTGGGTATCGGTCGGTGGGTGGTGAGCGGTTGTATTCTCTTCCCTTGTTATTTCCCTTATCATTATTATTGGTGGTAGCAGCAGTGGTTTGTGTTATACCTTAGTTACTGAACTGTTCTTATCTCAACCCGTGGGAGTTACATTCTTTCGATTCTCCTCCCCATCACTCCGGGAGAGGGGGGAAGAAGGGGGGGAGTGAGCGAGTGGCTGCGTGGTTCTGAGTCACCAGCTGGGCTTAAACCAGAACAGTTCTTTTCAGCACCCAGCGTGGGGCATGAAGGGTTGAGATAACGACGGATCTGACCAGAGTGTGTCTAATCATATCTGTGATAAGCATTCATTGTTTTGGTTTAATAGTCACTTGTCAGAATGTTGATTTATTGGCTCTCGAAGTTGTTGCTCTTGGTCTCACAGTTTCAGCATGTCGTACCTTACTTACAGCCGGTATTTGCTGTCTTAGTGTTTATCAGCTGGGGGCCTTGAGCTAAGGTTCTTGTTTCATTGTATTTTATGGCAATGACTTGTAATACAATAGAATCATTGATCATGAAACTGATCTGGCTTTTGTTCCTAGCATGGTCACCACTTCTATACTTTGGGAAGTATATAATAGATGTGTTGAGGAATTACACATCTTTTTTCCTCTCCTCGGGTGGTCAACCTGTGAAGGAGACATCCCCTTACACTCCCAGCCCCCCCGTCACTGGACTGTATACAGCATCATTTGAGAGTTCTGAAGGTTTTGAATGGCCTTTAGGTACCCTTGAGACCTGTTTGCCGATTGTGATGGGGATCACCCTGTTGGCATGCATACAGAGCATGTTTTACCCATGACCCTTTTGTCTATTCTTGAGAGTTTAGCAGAGTCGGGTTTGGGCCTTGTCTAGTGTTAGATGATGATATAGAAGGACCAAGAGATTTTCCCTGAGGCTGGACAGTCATGAGTAGCAGGGTGTGTGGGACAGTATGGGCAAGTATCTAGGCCAGTAGGACCCTCCAGTGCTTTGGAACTTCACCAATGAACAAATGCAAAATCCAGAAAAATTAGTAAAACACTTAAATGAGGTGTATTGTCATTCTGGTCATACCAGGGATGGACGAATTATGGCAACGTGCTGGGGCTTGGCCTATGCTTACAGAGCCCTGTTCAACACTATCCAGCACCTTCAAAAGGAAAAAAGTGTCCCTGGATCTAATGGCATCAAAGGAGGAGGTGATGTGGGCTGAAGATGCCCCACCGTATAATGAACTTTCAGAAAGTGAAAAGCAGTATGCTTTGTTTACTGATGGGTCCTGCCTTATTATGGGAAAAAGTCGGAGATGGAAGGCAGCTGTATGGAGTCCTCGATGACAAGCTGCAGAAACTGCTGAAAGAGAGGGTGAATTGAGTCAGTTTGCCGAGGTGACAGCCATCTAGCTGGCCTTGGACACTGCTGAATGAGAAAAGTGGCCAGTACTTTATACTGACTCATGGATGGTGGCAAATGCCCTGTGGGGGTGGTTGCAGCAATGGAAGCAGAGCAACTGGCAACGCAGAGGTAAACCCATCTGGGCTGCAGCACTGTGGCAAGATATCACTGCCCGGGTGCAGAATCTGGTGGTGAAGGTACACCATGTAGATGCTCATGTATGCAAGACATTGTTGGTGTGCTTTGCAGTACAAATATAGTCAGTGAGGATGATCAACTGACATCCTTCAAAAGCGTGCTCTTGCCTAAAACTAAAGTATTTCTGCAATTGTATCTCATGGGAGTTTGTTACCTAAAGAGAAAACAATTGCCAGATTTCCCCAGAGAGAAGGTTTCAACAGCAGTTTATCTTTCACAGGAGGAGCTCAATATTCTTCTGCAAAGGGTGTGAAAAGAGGCCCCAAAGTCATTATTTTTATTTGACTTTTGATTTCAGGAACTAAGAAATGTGATTATAAAGCATCATCTCCCAGTAAAGCTCAAGCATTTTGGAGCTGCTAATACTCCTTCTGAGGCCTGGGTCTGAAGGCAATGGCAATGTGTATCTTTGATATTTGGATTCTCTCCTCTCTGTTTGCTTTGAACCTTGCCATTTCTGAATGCATCAAGAATGAAGATGCAGCAAGTTCACAAACATAGTACTGTATTATGTTTTCTGGATTATTCTTCACAAGCTTCCCAGCTTTTGTCCTTATAGTTGCTCCCTTTTTATTCCCTTCTTTTTTTGCCTTTACTGTCCTTCTCACCACTTCAGAATTAGAAGCCTTGGTTTGGAGAGCTCGAATGGTTAGAATGGAGCCCCGTATCCACAATCAGCACAAATCAGGAAACCTTGGTGTGTTTCAAAAGGGCCTGATAGTAGGATTTCTGTTGTGTTAATTATAGCTTCATAAATTATTCCTATGAAATAGATTTTTTGAGGAGTTTAGCCTTTTTCCTTGCTCATGTATTCTTTGGAAGCATAATATCGTGTGACTGTGGAATTGTTGTTGCAATTTGAAGCTACTTTCCAGAAAATTAAATTCTCTATTCCTGAGCATGCCTCCCCTGGCAAGTTACCTCACCTCATCTTGAAGTCTTGCTTCCATTGGTTGAGACACAGTAGCTAATCAGTTTGTAAATAAGAATTTAGCAAGAAGCTTAAGCTAATATTACAAAAAAGTACCTGTACTTGCTTCATCCATCTTGCAGCTATTTTTCCTTCATGTCTGCCCTCGCTGTACCTATTTCATTGTAGGTAAACAATGTCTGCACTAAATTATAGAACTAAATTTGCCACCCTTCATTTCTCTTTCTTTCAGCCACTTCTCCCTCATTTTATTTTTCTCATTTTTTTAAACATCTCTACCCTTCCCATACAGGCTGTGGGATAACAGTTTCCACACTGAGCTTTCTTTCATGTGCGACACTGTACATTAGGTACAGAGCAGCGCTGAATTTTAAGCTCTTGCTTTGCATTTGAACTGTTAATTGTCCAAACCTCGATCCAAGTCTGGTTCTTCCAACCTTTTGACTGCCAGCCTTATTTCAGCACAGGGGCCAGTTACTTTCTATAGGTTACATTACTCTAAGGCAAATAACCAAGTGAAAAGTTACAGGATGCTTTTGTCCAATTTATAAACTTTTCCTTTGACACTTGATTTTCTACCTTGCCAATACTCTTGCTACAAAAGTTATTAAATGCATACTCAGGTAATAAAAAGATTAAGTCCTTGGTGAAATTTTGAATTGTTAGAAAGCTGCTGAAAATTAGGAATAACAGTTCTATTCATAGCTATCGAAAGACAGCATAAACATATATTTACTGACTGCTAACAAAATTAGAAATGCCTTCTTTACCTTTCTTCTTTCTCTAGATGCTCTCACAGCTTGCTTGCTGCATACTCACAAGTGTTTAAGTTCAGTCAGTGACATATAAATCACTTAAAGAAGAGCAGCACAAAAACACCTTTCAATGTGGAACAGTACATTGTTGATTTTGAGCACTTGCTTGCACAAAAGCTTTCTGCATTGACTTTCACAAGCCAGTCTCTTTCCAAGCTCACTTCTTACATATGGTGCTTCATTTATGGCTGTGGTTCTACACTCTACGTCTTGTTTCAAAGCTCAGCAATATGAATGAGACTCACATTTCTTTCTGTTGAGTACTTAGAAAATATTACAAAATTTGCATGTTCTTTGTGGTTTTCTTCTGGCTGAAGGAGAGCTGCACTTTCTGGTCCTGTGTTTACAGTGTGTTTGCAGTATGTTTACAATCCACATGTGAGATCTGTAATACCAGCTTTAATACCATGATTTAACCATGGCCACAGTTTTTAGGTTCTCTTCATCTTCCTAAAAATACCAGTTATCTTCTGTTTTCAAGTTTCAGTAAAGAAGCTAGACATGCTTCTTTTTTAAAAAACCTTGCCTAGTTGTGTTATCTGTAGGCCTCTTGCTTACTTCAAAAGGGAATCTCCTCCTCATCGGCTGTATTTCAGCTGCGCAAACATGTGGTCTTGAAAAGTGATGACTATGGAATGACTCCACTATTTAGCTGTTTTCAGCAATACTACCCCTAAGCTATGCAGTAGGGTGCTATTGCAAGGCCTTTTCTTGGGCCAATATATTTACAAATTTAATGAAGGAGTTCTGTCATGGGAAAAAATTAACCTGGCAAGGAGAGACTTGTTATGTTCTGTTACAGTAGCTATGACAAATGAAGAGCCAGTCAAGTGTTGACAAGTTCTTAGTCATTGCGTGCTGCCTCAATTAAGTGTAATAGTACAAGCAGAATGTCACCCTACATTTTAGCTTCTTGTTTTGCTCTGTCTATAAATACATAGCAATATTACTGATACTGGGATTGCTACCTATTAAAAAGTAATGCTGTAAAGATGGCATCCTAGCCAACCTTGGCACTGCACATTGAAAACAAATAAATGCACAGACTGAAAAATAGCCAAGTCAGTAATGGGGATAAATCACCTATAGAACAACATACTGAACAAGTAAAGTATATAAAGTTTCTTGGCTTCTTTCTTTCCCTTTCTGTATAAATGGTAGCACCTGATCTAGTGCAAATGAGTAGCAAGATACAACAGCATTATGTCTGACTAATCACAATTTTTGTACTGTGTGTTTATCTTTTTTTTTTAACTATGTCAATTGGAAATTCTGCATTTTACCTCTTTTGTGTAAAAGTGCAAGCTAAACTACTAGGATTAAACCCAACCCCCTTACTGCCTATGGCAATCTCTTTTACCCATTCTATTAAAAATTCAATATGGTAAATACATTTTTGTTTGGAACGGTCATCAACAGTGGAACTAATATTCACCCCATGGCTTACGTAGAGAAGATGAGAGATGCTGAGCAGAGCTTAGGAATTGAAACCTAATAGATAGATAGATAGATAGATAGATAGATATGCCACAAGTGGCATATCTAATAGATTTGCTTTTTGCCTCTAATGTAAAACTACCCAGCCACCTTGACATCCACCCTAATCTTTGTTTTGTTCTGTTTATTTTTTGTGTGCTTCTAGCCACAGCAGTAACACTTTCCCTTTCTTTTTCTGCATTTTTAAAAAACTTGTGTATCAATATCTTTTTTACCTTTTTCTACATTACTGATATTCCTTGAACAATATTATCATTCTTTCTCCCAAGCATTTATTCTTTTGCTATGTCATAGCTCAGTCTTCTGGGATGTTGTGTTTTATTTTTGTATCTCAAAACAACAGGTTCTCCATCTAGCGCACAGTAGCGAGGACACAAGCGTTTTATAATTCACTGTCTGTATACTTCACTGTCCAAAACAAAATAAATGTAAAATCTACATACAGAATGTATTCCCCCTCCATGCACCTTAAGTGCTCTTGTACAGTATAGGAAGAATGATCAATTACTGGTATGCAGCACCCATAATAATAAGCAAGTACTGGGACAAACTTTGGCTGTTCACCCAAGATAATGATCAAGTTGTGGTATAGTAAACACATTCTGCATCCATCCATGGGTTGTCATGCATTCTGTATAATGTAAAGGGAATGATCAAATATAGAGATATACAAATACTGCCAGTACCACCCAGGCTGGAGATGGTGGTGCACATGGATCTTGATTAAATAGTCCTTAGCAAGTACACTGGTATATTTTACAGCTATTCAAGCAATTTTTTCAGCAACATGGCTCAAATAGTATTCTGCACAGGATTAAGCTAGAATATTCTGCTAAATATCTTTTTTTCTGGTGATGATTTAAAAACTGGTTTCCTAATTTTGCCTGCTTTAATATTTTTCTCTGTACTTCTCTCAGTGTCTCACAATCTTTTATTCCATGTCTGATCTTCCAGTATCCTGTATATAGTGCTTGCTAAAATATTTCACTTTAACTGAGCATTTTGAAAGGTAAAGATGGAGGTAGCATAAAACACACAAGCATACTGCTTCTGGTTCTTCCATTACCTTTTAAGATGCTTTAGTTTTTTTAAATGCATGCTTTCCAGCCAAAAATATTCTCATTTTAAAGGTTTTGCTTTTCTGTTTTCTAAGTTTGCTGTATGTCTGCTATTTCTTTATGGGGGATGTGAAGATAAACTTATAGGTAAATTCCATTTAGTCTTTAAAAGACATACTGAGTGGGTGGATGACTTAGACATGAACTAGAAACATTATTGCTGTAGTGCTTATTCTAACTGCATGAAACTTGTGCATGTATATTGACTGATTTTGATAGGAATACGAGCTGAGCTTTAAATAAAAAGATAGCATATTCCTCAGTCAAATCTATGTTGGAAGCATTTACTCTAGACTTCCAGAAAGCTGACCTTCAGGGTGTCTGGAAACTGCTTTCCTTCATGACTAAACAGGAATCCTATGGGGCTGGAAAACAGGCTTTCACTAAGCTCTTCCAGCTATGGTGTTCCTCCTGCATTATGCCTTGTCCATAGTGAATGTAATGCATCCGAGTATTTAAAAAGTGCTCAGTATTAATCAAGCTGCACCCTGCCTGGTACTAGTAAAAATGTTACTGCTGATTTCAGCATGAACTGATTTAGGCTAGTAGGTTGAAAATAAAGTTATGACATTTTGCCAATGAAGTTTGGAGCTGAGCAAGAACTGAGGCACACAGTGGCCACTTACCTAATCTAATCAACCAAGATGTAATCTAATCAACCAAGATGTAGCATAGTGCCCAATTTCTGTATCTGTCCATGGAATATCATGCACATGGAGTTTAGTTTGGGACTTGGATTTGGAAGTAAGATTTTTCACATCCCTCTAAGTGGCCTCAAAATAGAAATAGAAACATGGAAAGGCAGAGGATTCTGAAACCCTGAGCTCTGAAGAGGAGACACATACAAAGGATTATGATAAATAAAAACATGAATGATGTAGAGAATGCAAATCTCTTTGTCCTTTCTCCTAGTAAGTAAGCATTTTTAAAAAACATGGAGATATGGCAAAATACATTGCCAGAAGACATTGTGTTAGTTTTGGGTGGGGTAGTTAGTTCTCTTCATAGTAGCTATTGTGGCACTATGTTTTGTATTTGTGCTGAAAGCAGTGTTGATAATGCAGGGATATTTTAGTTACTACTGAGTCAGGCTTACACAGAGCCCAGGGCTTATTTGATTCCCACACCACCCCACCAGCAAGCAGGCTGGGGGTGCACTAGATGTTGGGAGGAGACGCAGGTGGGACGACTGACCCCAGCTGACTAACTTGATATCTCATACCATATGATATCATGCTCAGCATATAAAGCTGGGGGAACAAAAAGAAAGTGGGCGGGGGACAGGACGGGAAGGGATGGACACAATTTGGAATGATAGTATTTGTCTTCCCAAGTAACTATTACGCATGATGAAGCCCTGCTTTCCTGGGGATGGCTGAACACTCGCCTGACCATGGGAAGTGATGAATGAATGCCCTGTTTTGCTTTGCTTGTGTGCATGGCTTTTGCTTTACCTATTAAACTGTCTTTATCACAACCCATGATTTTTCTCCTTTTTACCCTTCCAATTCACTCCCCCATACCACTGAGGGGGAGAGTGAGTGAGCAGCTGTTTGGGGCATAGTTGTCAGCTGGGGTTGAACCATGACAACATCACTGAGGTCGAGAGCTCAGCAGGATCCTAAGAAAGAAATAGGCTTTTAGATGGATAATGAAAAAATTACACTTTCAGTGTTTCTTTAAATAAAGTATACAGCTCCTCATGTTTCACAGTATTAGCCAGCTATTGAGAATGGGAAGAAACTTCCCTCATGGCCAATTCTTTTAATTATTCACTCTGGGATTTCTTGTACTTTCCTCCAAGGCATCTTTTACTAGCCTCTCCCATTGCCAGTGCCACCAAATGTGCTCTTTTTTAACAAGATGGCTGTCTCCAAAGATAGATCCTTCAAATGTGAATTTGGATTACTCTCTTTAGTTTCAGGTGTCTTGTTTATTCAGACAAGGTTGGATTCAGTAATCTATTGCTGAACAATATTGCTGCTAAACCCCACAACTTTTACATTTAGAATCAAGAAGTTTTTATCAATGTAAAATAACAATTTTATGAGAACTTTAGTTCTTTGTTTTACATTTAAGGGTGGGGTTTTTTTTATTTCAGCATTGACCTGAGAAAAAATGGCTGTAGTTGTCTTTTTCAACATTGGGGGGTCTGAAACACATAAAAAGAAATTTCTTAGCTCTTCATTTGTATGCATGTATACGAAATCTAGATAATTATCGCCTTGAATTGCATTCTTGAATCAAGCGATTGAATGCTTATTTCTCACATTAGAGGACCTCAGTGCCAGTATTCAGTCCTTCATGAACAATCTTTTGGTACCAAACCCATTGTGAGGTATCTTTCCACAAAAAGAAATATGTTTCAGAAGGAAAATATTTTCAGTTTGAAGCTTCTGCAAGGTTTATTAGAAACAAAGGGGGAAAAAAGTGATTTCTAAATACTTTGCTAGTATCTTAATATGTATGCTTTAAAGAAATCTAATGCAAATTTTAAACTATATGTACATTTTACAAACATTTAAATGAATATGTCTAATCTCCAGTACATTTGATTAAAAAATAGGGCAATTTTGATGTTCCACGTTCAATTATTAAGCAAAAATATTCAGTTATCAGATAGTTAATTAAGTGGAACTGGCTGTATTCATTAAAATATTTGTTCCAAACAAATGTATTTAACATTCAGATATTATGCAGAATAGGTGACAATTGCATATCTCCATGGAGATCAATAATGGGATTCAGATCATTGTGTAAAGTGTCTGCAAGTTTAATGCAGAGAGAATGTCATTATTATTTCTCTCTTAATGATGGTCATTATGCGCAAACACTGATTGAATTCCATTTGTTACCTGCATTTGAGCTGAGAGGAATAATTACAATTTAAGTGTCTCCATTAAAATTCATAAAAGAATATGAATGCAAAAATTATACTTGAAACTGACAAAATATACTTTGAGGATATAAATTGTGTTTTCTGATAGGCCTCTTAAAAGTATTAAAAATAGCTTCATTTTAATAAGATGGCATATAAAGATCATGCATTATCATCACCTTTGTGTTAATTCTCATAATACATGACTAATACAAAAAAGTGAAGAAATTAACTTTTAAAAGTAGAAATTAATGAAACAATAGACTCCTTGTCATATAGCCTATTGGAATGGATACCTCTATATTTGGGTTATAGTCACCTATCTTCATAATACCCAGTTAACTCATCAGCTGTTGTATGTTCTGGAGATTACCCTGCCACATTTTCTGTGACATGTTTCAATATGTTTTTTGCTAATTTAAATGGAATATTATTAGTGCAACCATTTATTCAAGAAAACCTTTTACATGTGCTATGATTTACTGCATTGCGCTGACTGCTCATTGTACCATAAGAGTGATTCAAGTGCTTACTACAAGTACTGAAGGGCCTGATCCAGGATGGTGCTCAGCCTTTCAATAGTTCTTTGTGCCTCTTGACTTCTCACTGAGGTGCTTAGTCCTTTATAGGATTGGAACCTTAAGCTGTAATTATTAATAGCAGCAATACTCCTGAGGGACTGCCTGATGACATGTCCTCTGAAACAGTAAATGATAGCAGAAGACACTTCTTGCCATCTTTACATACTTCCTAAGGGATGACACACTGTCTGGTGGGAGTAAGGTCCCTTCATTAAGGGTTTGTCAGTATGAAACGCTTCTACCCATGGTAATTTCCCAAGTAGATACGTAGAGTCCTTCTGATAGGACCTTAAAATGGTTGTTTTCATTTTTATCATTTTTTTTTTTTTTTTTCCTGCAGGCATAGTTATTTTAGGCAAGTTTAGTGAATACATTCTGGCGAGTTTTTCTAGGTGGTCTTTTCATATGCACTGTTCACCTTCTCGGATGAGCAGGTAATCTTTAGTTATAGGTGTTAGGACTGATCTTCGCTTTCTTTTCCTGGGGGTGGTTGTGGTGGGGACTCAGGATGCCTTTTGGCAAGGCACATACATGTTATCTCATTATTTTTATTCAGATTATTATTTAGTTTGACAGCAGAAATCTGTTAATTAGATTATATGTAAATGTTTCGTCTTCCTTATTATTTGTCCCAGTTAAGAGATGAAGTCTTAAAAATAGTTGAAAACGCTTTACAATGACAAAATACTCTGCCTAACAAGAACAAAAAATGAAACCAAAGAAAAAGCCGAGATATTTACAGCACTTCAACTTGTTTTTTTTCCCTCTAATCTTTCTCTGGCACTTCACTATAAAAATTAAAAAGGAGAGTCCAGAATTTTATAACTATTTAACACTTGGTTAAGCACTATTTAAGTATTTGTCACCAGGCAAATGTTTCCCTATTAAGCAAAATTTATACTAAAATGGTTCTGATTAAACAGTAGTCATTGCCATTTACAGTTGGTAGACTAAACAGTTTCCCTGGAAGATATCTCAATTAAGTGGCTGTCCAAATGAAACATGTCACTATTCAGTGGTGTTTGCTACACTATTATACTTAACTTTTCTGAATGGTGGGATTTAAAATACAACTCAGTTACTAAACAGTAAGAACTGCTTCACATGCACAGCTTTCATTCTAAGACAAGACATGGACAAATTGTGTGCACCACATGGTTTAAAATAAAATTCAGAGTTTAGCATTAATCAGTAACAACTGAATATGTATGATTATTGGCAGAGCAAGTTTGTAAAATTGGCTTTGCTGGGCTGCGATGAGAGACACAGAGGTGACAGAGCACATAAAGTAAGGAGTGAGCAGTTTCATGTAAATAAGCTTTCTGTGTCTAACCTAGAATCTGCAACCATGGGAAAATTGGATTCTGCAAACCAGTGAGTATTTTTGCTGAACCAGTGGGCAGAGCTTCAGAGATCCATATCTTCTCCGCAGTGCCTCTTCCTCTGGACAGAATCCTGAAATGATTTTACAAGAATTCATTACAACTCAGAAGCCTCACACCTTTGCTGTAACTTTATTAGCTTTTAAAGCACTTGCAATATAGCTAAAAAACACGCTATAAGTATTACTAGAACTTTGATAGATATAATAAGCAATTATTATGGGACTGACATTCTAAATGGAAAAAAAGACCTCTGTCCCTTTTAAAGAAATGTAGAATACTTACCTTACAGGAGTATAACTGTGCTTCACACTCTAATATGTGAATTTGACCTAAGCTTTTGATTCTCTCAGCAGCTACTAATGGCAGTTCAGATCAACTGGTATTAAATCACAAGTATAAAAAAGCATAGGGAAAATAGCCACCAATTGAATTTCTTAACTAGTTACTCCTGATTGACCTCACATTCTCTCGCTTGAACTGCTGTTTCTTAGGTATGCAAATCTCTCCTTGATTGTATACTTATGGGTAGGCTACTTCCTAAATCCTTAGGGGAGTAAAAATCCTTTTTTACAAATGTTCAAGATAATCAAACACTACCTTCTCCCATGTCTTATTTCTTGTTACTCTGACACCAAAAGAGAAGTTCAAGGCAACAATAATTGCCCTTGTAACGCTTTTGGAACAATTCAATGCATGCAGGTCAGGCAATGAGAAGTGGACGGTTTCAGAAATGAAAAATTATACTTAATTGCTTTTTAAAAAAGGATTGAAAATTACCTTGTTAAAATCAAGTCATACTGTGCTTCTTAAAGATTTTTCTTTTGGCGACATTACTTCATTTGAGAGTGTTGTGATTCCACCAATGAAAACTTGAGAAATATACTCCGTATACATTACAAGTGAATGCAACAAAATACAGGAGATCACTCTCTCCCCAGTCATTGCTCTCTTCCATATTAAGCAACCTGTAAACCAGATAAATGCCTCTGTTCACTTTGCATGGGCACTGATATCTCTGTGTCAAAAACTGAGGGCTCTCCCCTACAAAGACCTTTGGAAAATAAACATGGTGGCATATGTAAGTAACCACATGGAGTTAAAAAACCCCAAACCAAACAAATGACATTCTCAATAACTCTGATGGTAGAAAAATCTGAAGTAACAGAAGACTGCAGATTTGGCACTTTCTTTCTGTTAAAAGCAAAATATTCTGCTTCAGAGGAAGAGTGAATCCGTACGACCCTTTTCCCTCATTCCCAGTAATTGTAGAGGAGGTTGTGGCAGAATCAAGACTGCAGAATCAAGTTTGCTCTAATTTAAGGCTATGCACACCCAATATTTACCTTTAGAGTTCTTAAGTATCATAGATCAGTTCTGTGTCATATTATACACCCTTGTTTGCTTGTACTAACTCAGTTACAGAACTACAGAAAAACAGCATACAGAATACAAAAGCTATTCTGCTCCTTGTCAGGTCTATGCTTACACAATCTCAAAATAATATTTTATCGATATTCATTGTGAATCTTGTTCACTGTCCAGTGAAGCTTTTACATAAGTCAGATGATACCTGTTAATTTTTTTTGCATGTTTTATATTCTTGTCATCAAGTAAAAAGACCTCCTCATACTGCCTTTCTATTGCTGGTAGCTTTTTCTAGTTGTAGTTTTGTGGTTTGTTTTGGTTTTTGTTGTGTTTTTTTTTTTTTTTTTCCCTTTCCAACTGAAAATAACTGTTCTGAATCCTTACTACAAGCAAAATACTCCTTTACTTTGCCAGAGTAGATGGTTTATATATTGCATTTTACCCAGACACATCTGAATATAAAATAAAAGACCAAATATTTCAACACTTATTGGAGCCTCTTCTAGTTGTGCTACGCTCCTTTTCTGACTAGCTTTGTGGCATTCATGTACATGTGTAACATTATGTCCAGTTTACACAGCGTGTTAATGAATGATCCTGCTTAGGCCTAAGAACTCCATACTTCTGTGATTAGGAAACCAAGGTTCCGCTCTAGCCATGGCTCTTGTACCTATGCATGAAAGACATTAATTACACTGATGAGGCTTTCAAACCCTGGCATAACCAAATGGTGAGAAGTGTCACGAGCACCTGCATGTTTAGGTACCCTGTTGTTAAGACATGTTGTCTGTCAACAATTTATCAGTTGTAGCCATTTAACTTACTTGAGCAGAATTAAGTGTTTGCTTGCCTTATAAGAGGGCAGTCAGATATGTACCAATTTTGTTTTCACCGTAGAGAGCAGGGAGCTGGGAGCAGAGCGGGGAAGGGATCCAGGAAGGCCTAATCAATCACTGACAGATTACAGCTAAAGCCACTTCCATACCCATTAAAGCAGGACAAATGCAGAATTGCAACTGAACAACTTCTAGTTTTAAGCCAACAGTGGGACTTCCTAGTTATTTATCAAAGTCATTGCTGGTAAGCAGCATGCCTCACTGCTCGATTGTACTTCACAGCAGACAGAGCTGACTGAAGCTTCAGCCATGAAAGAAGTGTTTATGCCCTCAGCTGTGGTGCTGTCAGCCCTCTGGAATTTACTGTAAATCACACAGCTTTTATTGCAAGATTTAGTAGCTGATCCTCTGTGGGCTCTATTCACTGCAAGCTTGTTACTATTTGGATGTTAGCCTCAGTCCATAAAGGGACTTGCTACACATCATCAAACAGCAGCGGAAAACCAAAGGTTTCATTTTTCAATTTTCTAAACCCTAAACTCCTCAACAGTCATTGAATTTCATTGCAGAAAGTGGAAGTCTACTTTATTATGGTACTCAATTTCCCCAATGGAGTTATACACTTATAACATTACTTTTATTTCCAATGACAGGATTTGGCCATCTGTCCTGGCTGTAATTTCATAACACACTCACTAGTTTTTATTTTAAGGGAATTTCTAGATATTACATTGAGCTTGTGACAAAATTGTAATGTAGATATAAAGGCCACAATAATGATAACTACATTCAGTGCTGCCTAACATCTTAACAAAGTACATTTTTTTTTTCTGTTCCAAGTATAGAGGCATCTGGATAAGCTTCTAACACAATTGAAGTGACAAATAGAAAAAAAAAAAAAAGTTTTGAAAAGCTGGGAAATACAAAAGGATAAGGGCTTTCAAGAGTGAGCCCCAGCCAGGACAGCATTATTGCACAGGCAGTATGTATTTTATCAAAAATTATACCATGCATCAGTTTTATCAGTCATTGCTACTAAGATCAAACGAGGGAATAAAGGAGAATGCTGAAATGTTTCTCTGTAATCAGTATTGTTATTCCCTGTGAGGCAGAGGGACCTGACAAGGCATTTAATTGTGTTTGTCACAGAGCTCGCGGGGAGGCCAGGCTTGAGCCTTCCACCTTGAACTGGGAGAAGTGCAGCCCAAGTTTCTGTCAGAGCCTCGCCATTACCCCACGTCACAGGAACCCAAGCACCGGGCCAAACAGCCTACATGACCCTCGACGGTTTTGCGCTTTGCATTACTACGAATACAGGGATGCTGCCTTCAGTCACCAGGTGGGCATCCTGTTGTCCCAGGGCCATTTTCTTCCTGAGGAGCCAATGGAGTGCATGTGAGAAGTCCCCATCTTGCAGTACAGGGCAGAGGGCTGCCTTCTCCTGGGCACCTGGGTAAAGCCATGGGTTGACAAGGGAAGCAAAGTCAGTGTTGGCACTGCAATTTCTCTCTGGCTGAATGAAATAATTCATAGATCAACTTCTTGAGTATGTGTTTCTGTGAGGTCCAGTTTACCTAAAGTCAAAGCAAGTTTTGTTGTTGGATTCAGCTGAGTAATGTTTCTTGCACTCCATTCACTTTCAAAACTGCATCACTTGTGCTTAATTTCAGCAAAGTTATATGGAGCTATTATTTTAACCATCAGTTAAACCTGTTGTGGTTCCTATGTTAAGAAAAACATTGCAATGGCCTTGTTCAGAGAAATACAGCAAGAGATTTGCATCTGCCCTGTTTTTTTCAAAACTCAGGTGTCTGTACTCACTCTCAGGTTTAGAACTGCTATTTTGATTAAGAAAATAAATAGCAAAGGCATCTATTAAAGAAGATAATTCTATTTTTTCCCAGCTTTGTAGTAATTTTTGCTTCACTATTACTTTGGTTTCATAGATAAAAATGTTTGTCTACCTTTTTAATCTTAATCCTAGCGAATGAGCCAAAACAGAGGGTTTATTTCTGCTTGATGTATTATGTATCAGATGATTTAAGCAGATGCTATCCTTTTATAAGCAAAGATCAGGCCTTGGTATCATTATCAGACCTAACAAAGGCCACAAAAAGACCTGTGACACTGGATATACTAGGTGTATGCTGTCTTGTGAATACATTTACAAGTTATGTTTTATTCTTAAAGCAAAAATTATTTTGCCAAAATAATAATCTGCTTATATTTCAAGGCCACAATCTCTGCTTCTTCTGCAAAATCACGAGTATTGAAGCATTTACTTGGTTCCTCCTTCTTAGTGAGGTACCATATTTTTAAATCCTCAGCTTTTCAAGCCACCTCTCCTGCTGTCAAACCTCCCCATGCTGGATTGTTGGGGGTTTTTAATTTCCAAGAATATTTTGTGATTGCTGTAGTTAACCAACTAATCTTTGCTACCAAATTCATTCAAGTGTTATGTTGGTACATCTTGGTAAAAATGTCAAAGCTGCTGGCAGTAGGAAGCACGCATGATAAGTCAGTCCCAGGCACAAAAATAGGTGTGGGTGCATTTCCTACCTGTGTGTGGCTGCAGTGTTAAGGCAGTATCAGAAATGTTCTCAGTTAGTATGGACATGGAACCTGGGATATATAAACTGCTGGGTGACTATATACTCGAACATGTTAAGGCCTGAAGCTGAGCTGCTTCCTAGAGAAAGGACTCACTAACCACACACGAGATGTATATGGAAAGCAGCTGCATTGTCAAGAGCTTTTCTGGCTTTAAAAATAATTATATTCCCTTCAAGGATGAGAATAGTCTTATTTATTGTTTATATTGCTAAGGTAGTTTTTCCTTACAGTAAGCAATCTTTTCCTCCCCACCATCCCTTCTTTTTTGTTTGTTTGTTTTTTTTTGTTTGTTTGTTTGTTTTGGTCCCTCTTTTACCGCTCCTGTATTCATGAGTCTGCTTTACAGTTTTGATAACTGTTTTCTCTTTGCTAATATTTCTGAATACTACAGAGGATGGACGCTATATAGGCACGGACTCTCCTTTGCAGAAAGGTGGAAGTATTGATCAGGCTGGAGAAAACAGTGAGTATAGCAAGGGAAAGCTGTTAATAATAAAGATTTGTCCAGTCTTTACTGCATATTTAGAGTCAAATTTCCTTTGCTGTGAAAGTAATTCCTGAAGACACAGGAATTGTATATCAATATAACTAACTGTGAATAAGCTCCACTGGAAGGACATGGGTGTTTAGGACTTGCATGAATTTGATGGATGAGACATGGATCAGAGGACCACAGTGACTACAGGGGGTCCCCATGCACAGAGGCTTCATTGTGAAGGTGGCCACGAAGAGCCCTGGCAAATCCAGAAACACCTGAGCCAAGAAGAATAAGCAGCTTGTGACAGCCAATAGAAGGACACCTTGTCCTCTCAGTAGCACCGTCCTGTTAGTACAATTATGATTTCTTTCCAGTAGCACAATGCTACTCTTTTCAGAACAAATGCTACTGATTTATAGAGAAGTGAGAATACAATCAAGTTTGTATATGGGCTATGTGTATTATGACTTGGGTATTTTTCACATCCTGGTAATCTTACTTCATAGTTTCTTTCCTCATGACCTCCATTTTATGACCATCAATTCTTTCCTCTTAAATCTAACTAGACTAATTCTCCTTACGATAATAATTACCTAATAGGTTTCTAAAAGAAATGGCTTAATAGTTTGCTCCAAAATTGTCAAAGACACTAAGTAAATGAAAATTATCTTATCCTGAATTATCAAGCTAGTAGTCCACAATAGAAGAATAATTTATCAATGTTGAAAGAATAGCCAATTTACTTTGACAACTTATTCCAAGCAATTTTGGTGCGTGGAGAGCAAGAAAGGATACATAGTAATTACTGTGTATGAAACTCAGATTTTTTTTTGTTGTTTTTCTTAAAAAAATTGCTGGCATTATAAAGTGTGTTTATCCTTGGCAGTTCCGATTTATCAGTGCTCAAAACTCACATTTCCATAAATTAGACTGACAACTTTAATTCTTCTTGGTTCTTAGGAATTATATGTGGGAGATCCCTTGGGATTTACTCATGCTGTGAAACACATTGTGGTCACATTTTGTGAGTTCTGTGTTCACTAAAGCCCCTCCAGCCTGTTTGCTGCTTTGCTGTGTGTTGGTCCTAAGGGATGTAAACTTAAATAAAGGGTAGTCTCAAAATATAAAGGTATTTTTAGCTTACAGGACAAATAAAACTGCATAGGTAAGGGCCAAATTCACTGTTGTAAGTGGATCCACAGTCATTTACTTCAGTGGATTTGTGCCTGCTTCTGCAAGTTAGGCTCTAGATGTGTAAAATAAATAATGGAAAGCATTTCAAAATAATGTCTGTATGCAAGCTAGACATATAGTGGGACTCTAACTTGCACTCGGTCCCTTTGTGGGGTTTTATATAACTCCCATAACTATGGATTTTCTCTGTGCAACAAGTGCTGTGCTTCTCAGGAGACTTGCCTTTCCTAAACATATATAACAGTAAATACTTCAACCAGTGAATTTTCATAAAAAGCATTCTAAACATCACCCTATTTAACCTTTAAAATGCCAAGTATACCAGTTCAGGCAATTTTCCCAAGTAAACCTGGACAAATATGCTAATATAAAAACTCAGAATATTGGCCTTAGAAGCAGGTACAATGCCTGACTGTAATTGAAAAGTTTAATCTACATAATTAGGTACAGGACAATGAATTCATACGTAACCATGTAGATAAGAGTACAAATAATGTGGAGAAGAAGGTACCATCTTGTACAGCAGACTTGAGTTAAGCAAAGCAAAAGCAATGCAAGAATCTCCTTTTCTTAAGTTATTTTTTTCTGAAATCCTTCTAACTCCTATGGCAGGAAAGCGGGTTACTTTTCTGGCCCTGAATATCTCCACTGATTTCAATGTAATTGCTTCTGATTCCGATTTGGCCTTAGATTTCTCTGTTCTTGGCTTCAGGGCAATACTCATTTGTCTTATAACCATTAAAAATGACATATTTTAGAAATATGAAGCACTTGAAGTCCTTTTCGTCTGCTGTATGTCATTGCATGTTGATTCTACTGGAAGAGGACATCTTTGCAGCAGTGAGGAAGCCACCACCTCTGTCCTGTCCTGGCTGCTGCAGCGGGCAGGGGATTTCCTAGCTGGGGAGCGGATGTGCATCCCTGGGGGCAGCTGGCTCTTCCTGGGGAAAGAGACTTCTGTAATGGGGGGATAAGCTGGGAGGAAAACCCAGCAAGCAGGAACTGGATCAGCCGGGGAGACTGCTGAGAAAGGCACGGAGCGAACACCCAGGCAGTCCTCAGAGTCTGACAAAAACAACTTTTCCTGCCCAAAGGGGACTATATAGAATTTGCAGCTGATCAGTTCCTGGTCTAAGCCCAAACCTGGAGGAAAGGCCACATAACACAAGGCTACGGCATACACATGAGGATATTCCCCCTTTGGGAAGGAGATTGCTTTTAGTCCCTCTTAGCTGGTATGGTTGAGTCCAGGCCTTCTCACATAGTAGGCTGGGGATCCTGCTTCTTCCAGGAGCATCCTTCTGGAGCTTTTTGGGGTGTCAACCTCCGTAACAAGCTGAGTCAAGTTCACCACAAAACTCAAGCTGATCCAAGGGCTCATCACAGAGTAAAGATGCAAAGATGGTTGTTGCATTATGAATGTAGACTTGATCAAATTATTCAGGTGTGAGCAAACTACTTCCTGGTTATCCAGTATTTGTGAAATTATTTGTTTGACTTTCATTCGCAAATTGGAAGGATGTCTCAACCACGTTTTGAAACAATTTTGTATCATTTTGCCAGAAACCCATTTGTTTGGCTGTAAACCCTTTTCTGTGGCCATAAACTGTCTCTAACTCTGTTAGTATAGCATTACAGGTTTCTTCATTCATGTAATGAGTTTTGCTTTTTTTTTTTTCATTTTTTCTTAAAATGCGAGAATCAGTCTGTGTCCAGATACTCGTGCATACAGGTGCTGGTCCAATAAATGTCCTTTAACCATTCAATCAACAACTAGCAGACTTCTTCACATTTATGCTCATTTTAAGATACCTTTACATTGAGCTTACATTTGCTGAAAAGAGGATGTCGCCACAAGCACCTGTGCATATACCATAAACAAAAGGAAGCACAAAGATTGAATCAGACACCTGAGAATTTGCATGTACTTTGCTGAGCCAAGCTTCTTCAGATTCGACCAGATTTTCACTCTGTGTATGTGCAGGAGCATGTTCACATGGCTGCCATGAGGCCAATTTGCCTGCCTATTCCACCACTGGTGAATGGCATTTGCTTTAGCATTTCATATAAGTAAAATTGACAAGCTATTTGCAATCAATGCTACGAGATTTGACACAACTTCTAATTGAGCAGCCTACTAGCTGCAGTATCGAAAAAAAGATTTTTAGGTTTATTTTTGTAATAACAATATATATTTCCCTATTAGAATCACAGAATCATAGAATAGCTAGGGTTGGTAAGCATCTTCAGATCATCTAGTTCCAACCCCCCTGTCATGGGCAGGGACACCTCACACTAAACCATGCCATCCAAGGCTATGTCCAACCCCACCCTGAACGTCGCCAGGGATGAAGCATTCACAGGTTCCCTGGGCAACCCATTCCAGGGCCTCACCACCCTTACAGTAAAGAATTTCTTCCTCATATCCAATCTAAACTTCCCCTGTTTAAGTTTGAACCCGTTACCCCTTGTCGTCTCGCTACAGTCCCTAATGAAGAGTCCTTCCCCAGCATCGCTATAGTCCCCCTTGAGATATTGGAAGGCTGCTATGAGGTCTCCACGCAGCCTTCTCTTCTCCAGGCTGAACAGCCCCAATTTTCTCAGCCTATCTTCATATGGTAGGTGCTCCAGTCCCCTGAAAGTCCTCGTGGCCCTCCTCTGGACTTGTTCCAACAGTTCCACGTCCTTTTTATGTTGAGGACACCAGAACTGCACACATTGTTATTTTATCTTCTCCAACATAGTAATTACTTGTGACTATGTAAAGACTTCTGCCCAAATCGAAATCAGTGGGAATATATTACCAAAGACGGGAGTGAAAAAGTCAGTACAATATCAATGGATGATACACAGACAGTACATCTGCACCCAGTGCTCAAAATGCCTTGTAAATAAATATTACATTGTGTTTTTCTTTTCTCACAAGGAACTGGGAACAACAGTACTTTTTCTAGAAACATTGTTTTGAATGTTATTTTCAATCCATGCATTTTTGTATTTTTTAACAGCTGCTGCTATGTCTTGAGACCTACTAAATACCATGTGTCTCTTTTCACTCGCCCCCTTGTTCAGTCTCATGTCATTACTTCTCTGGGAGTAAAATCCCCTAATTCGCCAGTTCTCCAGTTGGGACTTATGTTGTAGTTCTGTATCAACCAGTGACTACTCTTGTAGGTCCAGGCATAGGCCCTCCTTTATCTTTTGAAGCCTGGAACAGTAGCTCTCATTAAAATGACCCCGTAGCAACTTTCCAGCATACCAAAGTAAAAAGCAGGGTGTCTACAACCACATCCAGATACCAAAGTTTCCCCGTTTATCCACAGTTCATTCAGCACCACCTTGTTCTTCACATCTGAGCCAGGAGGAGCAACTTGCTTTGCTTTACAGGCTATTCTGACTGCTTCTGAAATTTCCAGGCTGACAGCTTTTTCTTACTCAGGACAGCCATTTCTACTTTACCCCAAAAACCTTTCCTGTCTGTAGGATAGGATCTTTTAACAAACCAGTGCTTTCTGATCTCCTTTTTCTCGGGTTTAGCCAGTGTTTTGAGGGATGTTCCTTATCTGGGCCATTATTTCATCTTTCCTGACCAGTTCTTTAACAAACCCTTTGCAGCTTCCTTTGATTGAACTCAGTTCGTTCATGTTAAGCAGCAACAGAAAACTGAACAGGAAAAAGCCACATTTAATATTCATAGGAGGATGCAAGTATATTTTTCCAGCTTACCTTTCATTTCCTTCAAAAGTGACCAACTTGCTGCTGGTTGAAGCAACAGGCATGTGTTTATTTGCTTTAAACTCTGTTTCAGATATATTGTCATAGATTGGATATAAGGAAAAAGTTCTTTACTGTTAGGGTGGTGAGGCACTGGAATGGGTTGCCCAAGGAAGTTGTGAATGCCTCATTGCTGGCGGTGTTCAAGGCTGGGTTGGACAGAACCTTAGGTGACATGGTTTAGTGGGAGGTGTCCCTGCCCATGGCAGGGGGGTTGGAACTAGATGATCTTCAGGTCCTTTCTAACCCAAACTATTCTATGATTCTATGTCAGGGATAAACCACTGATAATCCTGGTATACTTACTATCTGTTTTGATTACATGAGGCTTCAGGTTCAGAAGAAGAGCTGTACCTATTCCTCAGAAATGTACACTCTAAAGATGTGGATTCACAGATGTGTGCAGTGCTGCAGAGCAGGATGATGGGAATTGACCTAGTTCAGAACTACCAATTGAATAGCTGCTTATTGCTGACATATCTGGAGACTGTATAAAATTCAGTGAAAAATGTGAATTGTATCAAGTCCTAAAGATAATGCAAAAAATAAGTAGTAGGAATCTGTGCATACAAATTAGGAGTGTTAAGATGCTCTTTCTAGATTGATTGTGCACTGATGCTAACGCTGTTGCAGAAGATTTCTGTCTTTATGAGTGTTTATATATATTGCTGATGCAAGTCTTTTCTTCCATTTGTATAAACTGCTGAATGTCACCATTTTTAAACATATTTGACTGCCGTCTTTGCCTTATGCATGCTTCTTCATAGTGTTTGTTTGGCACCTCTGAAGCAGCTGTACCTTGAAGGTTAAGAAATCCTAATGTGTGGCTCAATTCACAAGTTCCCACTGCTGCCCCTGCACCATGTGGTGTGAGAGTCTGTGGGCTGGCTGCAGTGTTGCTATACTCTGTCTCTTTTTGAAAGCTGAGTTAGTTCTTGCACTGCACAACTGGCTGGGGAGATTTGTACTGTTACTGATAATACTACTCTTAGTTGTGAGGCCAATTCAGGTTTGGTCTTGGGAGTTCCGAAGCCAGGCTGGGGTTTTGTGTGAGTGGGTGCAGCAGACTCCATGGATGAATCTTGGGAAGACACAGTGTCACTTCTGACCCCTGCGTTAATGGAAGAAGGCTCCAAGCAAATGGGACTGTAGCTGGCAGAGGTCTCTACATCTCATTTGAGCTATTTTTCCGTTTATGTTAAAAATAAAAAAAAAGAGTAGACCTTGCCAGACTAAGTGGATTTTCAGTAGTAATAAGTATTAATACATTGCTCAAAATGCTAAGTCTTACATGTGTAAACCTGTTTCAAATGGCTTTTTTTTCTCTTTATGCTTTCTGGAAAGGGAAGTGGAGAAGGTGATTTGAAAAATAAAAATTCCTTTAATTGACTTTGATTACTGGACTTACACAGTCATGCTGACTTTGCTGTGATAGTTTTCTTTTTCCCTGTTACAATAGCTTGGCAACTGCAGTGAAATGAACCTAGAGTGACAGCTTGAGACAAGGAGGAAAACTAATATACACTGCGGAGAACGGGGACTGGCTGAGCAGGTGACGTCACTCGGAGGGGCACCATCTGAGTGTCAGAGCTGTCACTATTCATTCCCTGCATACCAAATCTGCTCTGCTTTCATGCAGAGCAGGAGCTTGTTACCTTAGGTGCTCAAATCAAATATCTCTTTTGTTCGTTTCTATTTACTCAAGTGTATTTTGAGGAGACTGAAACCAACTATATCTGTAGCCACCAGTCATCAACTAGGTTGCGTGTGCTGGGCTGTTTGACCCAGCAATATGAGTGGCTGTCAGATGTTTGATCTTGTAATACTATTCTTTTTTACCTCTCTGGAACTGGTAGCCTTTGTGAGTGTCCACTCTACTTGTCATCTGAAATAAGGGTACAAAGCCTGCATCGTGTATACAACAGTCTTTGGTAGTCAGCCACGTCTTCTCCTTTAGGCCACTGTCTTTTCAGCCTGACTGAAGCCTCCTGCTACCACACGCACGAGCAGGAGAAACACTGCTTCTTTCTTTTTTCTCTTCTGCCTATTTTCCTCTTTTGTTGAGTTCACACAGAACTCTGTGTTAGATGAGTCATAATGTGTAGTGAAATGCTGTTGAATATATGGGATTCCAAACATTAAAATAACTCTCCTTGCTTGAATTATCTTTCATCGAAGGTTGTCTGAAAGCCCAGAGAATTTAGCAATACAATGTCTGAGCAGGATACTTCTGTGCACTGAGATATAATAAGAACTCATTAGGGATGAGACGCCAAAAGGACAAGGTGGGGGATATGGTGTTGCAACTATGTTAAAAGCTAGATTCACTCCTACACAGAGTGTTGGAAAGTGTCTGAGAGGAAATTTCATGGTTACTACCCTCACTCTTTGATTGTTGTCACTCTGAGCTGACACAGGTGTCTGCGCTCAACTATGGTGGACAAGGGCACAGCTGTGTTGATGTTCTCAAAATTGCAAGGAATACTGTAGGTGAACCTGTGTTTCATGTCTTGTCCTGTTCCCTTTTTCCAATAGCTTTTTTATGATCTTTTCTGGGGTTGTGGACAACCCAGAATTAGTGATTAGTCATGAGGATGTCCTTGTGGGAGACAAAGGCTGGGACATTCTTGCTCCAGCAGCTAACCTAAAGGCAACTCTGCCCTCTTCTTCTGAGCCCGTTCCTTTTGGACAATAGAGGGCACTAATTGTTACTGTACCCTAAACCCTCTCATTCTGAAAATAGAAGTGTCTGTGGGGTAGGTACTCTTTCAAGTCATCTGGCACCAGCTGAGTGTGGGTCAGTGTATGTTTTTCTGCTACATGTGGACATATGTTTAGCAGGGCAAAGCCTGCCTTCTTATATAAGACTGGCATTTAATCTCCTCCATGCAGCTGTTTTAGGCCATGGCCACTTGCTCATTAGTAGGGAAGAACTCTATCATATAATCAGATATCACACAATCGTAATTTTTTTTACAATTGTTAGTGTATTTTTTGCCAGATTTACCCAAGGTAAATTTCCTGCCCATATATGCGAGACATTCATGTTCTTTAGAGTTATGTAAATTCCCAAGTAAACTGGGGAATGAGTTTGTGAGAATAATAAGATATCAACAAAGAACCAGAATTACACCATGCCTGTCTTGACTTCCACAGCACAGTGAAAGTTCCTGTAGCACCAGCTCTAGGCAGGAGCTCAAAAAGTACAAGTCCTGCGTTTGGGGTTAAGCTGAGAGAAGAGGGAGAAAAGGAAGAGAAGAGGAGCAGTGACTGATACAAGTGAGTGTTGCGGATGAGGCAAAGGAAGGTTTCATTTATTCACCCTCACTGCCAAGAGTGCTTCACTGCTAGGCAGTTCTTTAAGCAATCTGATGCAGGTTTTCCCAAGAAGCACCCAGCCCAAAGCTCATTTTTTCACCAACACTTTTCTAATTTCTCAATCAGTTTCAGATCAGCCAAATCCAAATAAACTAGAATAAGCTTTTTTTAAACTTCATTAACATGAAATGTGTTGACATTTTAAATTAAATCCTAGTGTCATATTTAACTAACATATGGAAAACAGTCTGTACAGATTAATCTAAGGAGCATTTTAATGTGGCTTTCCTTGAGTGAGCTGGTTAAATTACAGTTAGATACATCCTACCTTGAGAAGCGTGGAAACTGCAGGCAAGTGCTTTCAGACAAATTGATGTCAAATAGCAGAATGCAATCATATATTCTGGATCTTGACCAGAAAGGGGAATGTGGCACTGTGGCATAATGCCTGACTATTCTCTTCTTTGCCTGTTGTGTTTATACTTATGAAAAAATAGAAAGGTACATAATGGCTCAATCAAGATAATATGTATATTATGGCCTGAAAGACTTGAAATTTCACAGATATATTCAGAAGAAGGGAAAGAGTTTAGAGGAGGAAGGTAAATGGAGGGATTGAGAGGTTTGTAAAGATGGGCATCCCAACTCTAAAGAGAAATAATTCAGAAAAAAATTATGTAAAGTGACTGCTTTACTTCAGTATTAAACCTGATATTTCAAGATTGTTGCTAGTGAAAACCATAGAAGTACCTCTTTATAAAGCTTTCAAGAGGATGTACTTTCTGTTCCTGATTAGGAAGGAATGAAAAGAGCACCTTCCCAAAACTGATATTGGTGTTTACATTAATACTAAAAAAGACTGGGGCAAGAATTTGAAAGTCTTTAAGTTGTCGGGCCATGCAGGCAGTGTGGCTGTTTTTTGTAAAGCCATGGCTCTGTTGCCTGCCATAATTCAGACTCTCTACAGATTAAATTTAAAAGCTTCCTGTTACCAGCAACACTGTATGCTTTATGCCCATGGATAAGTAAAGCATGCCAACACTGGAAGAATGAACAAATTAACAGACAGCCTGGAGCAACAAGTAGCTAGAACTGTCTTGACAATAAAAAAAACTGTGAAGGGAAGTTACAGTGCAATTCTTATCTATTGACTAGGACTGAGAAAGATAATAAATACATAAATTCCTAAACTCTAGGTAGAACTCTTAGAAAAACAGATAAGGAAGACACACAGTATACAAATCCTGGGAATCCCAGATGGGGAGGAAGGTAAGAAGCAAGAAGCTACCATATACCCTACATTATGCTACAAAGAACAACTCACTGTATATTGAGAGCTTATCATGTTGCTCTTAAAAGGGCACCATAGGAGACCAGCAACTGCAGAATGGCTCTCCTAAAGCTAATGGACTTGAGGGGTCGAGGGGAGAGTATTTTTGTCTGCACAAAGCATCAAGGACATTTAGTTTAATAAGTGGCAAATTTTGATTCCCCCCTTCTCCCCCCCCACCCCCCTCCCCCCATGCTGGGCCTTGCACTCAGCAAAATTGTGCTCTTCAGTGCCCAGAAAACATGCTTTCCAAGAAAATAAGTGCTACCAGTTACTGTAGTCTGGTTAAGTTGTGAGTCAAATAGCCCTGGAAAAGGTACTTATTCTAGATGCAGTTGAGGGTGAAATGTATGTGTATGAGAGAAAGAAAGAGACAATTCTTCAGCTGAAGACTGCATAGCTGTATACAAACTATGATTTCAATGGGCTTTATTGTACTTTGATCATGATTCTACATTTCAGCTGGTGTCATGTTATAAATAGTAACTGAATTGCATGAGCAAATGGCCATCCTGAAGCATGCTATGATGGCAAAGTGAAGGTGATGGATCTCTTTTTAGGATGCTAAAAATTCTATTTCAAGTTCCATTATTAGTTTAGTTTATCTCCCTGCTCCCCATTTTTAATAAAATATTTAATACCAGCACCTTTTTAGCTGGAACTTAATATTTAGCTGAGTTTTTGAAAGGTTTTTATTTTCAAGTCTACATTTATATTGGAAAGTATGTTTCAGGCTGGGTAATGTGATGGTGCTCCATTTGCTAAACTTATGCGGCATTTATTACTTTTGTTTCTTCATTGCTGGGTAGCTCAGTTTGCTTTTTTTTGGCCAGATATTGTTCATTCTGGGGCTTGTGCTGATGAATTCAATAGCACGACATGGCAGACGTTTTGAATTTAAACATAGGGAATTTACTATAGTTTGATAGGGGTTGAGAAACGTGAATCACAATTTATTTAGTAATAAATATAGACAATAGCAATGGAAATAATGACAGGGTTGATCTAACGTACTCCCAATTGTTCCCACTCAGTCCTTCGGTTCTTTCTTGTTCCTTTGCTAATCTAAACTACTCCACTTGCCACTTGGATGCTTTCTGATCATGTCTGCCTGTTTGGTTCTGTAATGTCAAAAATTCTCCAACACGCTCAGCTTCCAGGCTCTACTTGATACATTTTCAAATATAGTGTTACCCTGTTGCTTGCTATAGGAAAAAGATCTCATTGCAAAGCTCTCTTTAAGACTTCAAAAATCTGCTTTAAAATTTTCCTTTGACAGAAGTTTGCAAAATGTAGGTCCTTGGGTTGCTAAATCAACTGATACCAGTGATACCACCGATGAACATTGTCACACCATGATTCTCTAAGTCCATACCCTTCCATTGCCTTTTGTGTAGTCCTTCAAGGGCATTCAATAAGGGATCAGCTTTTTGTTCTGTGCGCAACCCCTGTCTCAATGAAATCATGTTCTGGGACTAAAACTCCTAGGTTATATAGTAATAAAAATAAACAAGTAACTGTAAGCATAGTATAACTGTAGGGCAAACTGACAGTTATTATATTATTACTTCTAATTTGTTTATGATGTGATCAACAAAAACAAGATTGTTCTGAATTCTATTTGGTGAAGAATAGAAATACATTAGTCATAGTCTGCAGCATGTGTCTGCCAAGTCACCAGTTTTCTGCTGTGGGTTTTTCTCCCTTACAGTTAGAAGTCCGAATCAGTGCCAGAAATTCCTAAATATGGACATCTGTAATGGGCTTCTTGTCCTTTACATGCCTCCTGCCCAGATTCCATCATCACTCTTCTACTTTCTGTGTTTTTAAGTTATTGCATTTCTCATATTAGGCAAATCCTGTCCCTTACCTGGATGATGTCATTAATCTTCTTTTCCACCATGATGTATTACTAAGTGACATACTGCATTGTATATGTATTGTTACTCCACTCACACACTTAGTGGAGACATTGCTGGCATGTGGAATACAAACGTCAAGTCAGCTGTGAAAAAGTTCTTTTTAAAAATCATGGAAAGCATGTGCGCCAGCAGGACAGACTGCCCTTTTTACTGCAGATTAAGACACAAAACAATGAATTTTAAGAGGACCAGGAACACTTGCCAGGGTTGTGCTGCTCAAATTGCTTGTGTATGATGCTTTACATTCCAGCCTGAGAAATTTCTACAGGAGGAATGTGACCTTTTTGGCACATTTTCAAATACTAATTGTAAAATTGTTAGTTTATTGGTTGCAAAGAGTTAATTCTTTGCCACCTTTGGTGTTGAACTGACAGTTCATAAGACCTAATCTTTTTTATTGTTTAGGAGGCATGAAAGTCTCTTGACAGGCTTTAAGTATAGTGAAATTCCTTTTTGTAACAAATAGAAGGCTGCAAACAAAAATAGCAGCCATAATTTTGAGGACTAGCTAGTATTAAAGCATGAGGAAAATTATAAAATATTCAATTCGGTTGAATTTTGCTTGTTGCTAGTGAGATATTACTAGCTCCTGAAGGAGCCATGCCATTTCATTTAAAAGAATGGGGACCAGCACTCATGTTTTGGCATTCAGAGAGCAAAGAATTTCATAACTTGAAATTCTGCTTGCAAGGGTGCAAACCAACCTCCTAGCATTGGCTTGGAGACTATCCTAAACAGCAATGTCCATCCAGCATACATGAAGCCTAATCTAGCCATCACTTTTCTTTCCAGTGATGTCTTACATTGCCTCTGCCCTCTCTGTCATGCTACATTTTTGTTTAGGATTAAGGTATCCTTGAACCACTGGAGAACATCCATCCCATACCAGTCCTTTTTTGGAGACTGTAATTTGAGAACTAGAAAGATCTTAATTAAGGGATTGAGACATATAAGTAGCTTGTAGAGAAGAGCATAACGAGGACAGAATACTTTTAGTCTTATCATTAGTTGTCTCTACCGGATTATGTTTTCAAAAACTTTTAGCCCACAACTAGATCAGTTTTTAAACCATTGTTTATAGTTTGATATTTGTCAGAGCTAAATATTGCACTAAGAAACTTGATGACAAGTGAGATGGAAATCTCTTACTATGGAGGTTCTTTTTGTTTGAGTTTGAGAGAGAAAAACAATTCCACGCAGTTTAATGATATTTTGGTAGATAGAAAGTGAAAATATTTTCTTTGCCTTGGCGAACAATAGAGTTGGCCTAGTTCAAAAAATCATTTCCAAGTACTGAAATTCACTTTCATTTGTTAAGCTCTAAATGCAGCTTTGATTATTTTCTATTGACATTGTAAAAATAAACATATTATGTATTTTTATTTTCATGAATATTTAAGCATATCCTCACATTTTATCATACAAATATTTCTACGTCATTTCTGAATAATAAATTATGAACTACGATCCTCACTGTGCATAGCAAATGTTAAATGTTGCACTGTTTGCAGACATTAAGCCGTCAGTGTTATCTGAGATTTTGCAAAATCATGACCCCTTTAGAAGAAAGGCAGCACTGAAGCATTCCTTCCATAGCAACTATATTCATAGCAGCAACGTACCAGAGTCAGTCAAACTAAATAAACCATCAGAAATTCCACACTGCCAATAGGTCGTTGAGGTTTTCATTGTCAGATTTTGTCTAAAGTCAAAGTACAGATAAGTAAAGTATAATTTTTTCACTAGTGCGAGTCTCCTGATCGATGCTACAGTTGAGTTTCTGTAAAGAGGGACTTCAGTGTGGGTAGTGGTGCCAAATTTTACTTTAAAATGCTGCTATGGAAATCAGATTATCTTCTTTTTTTTTTTTTTTTTTTTTTTTTTTTAACAGAAGCTGACAAGAGGCAGATGATTTTTTTTCCTTCTTATTTCTTCCTTGCCTCAACTACATACTGTCAGTTTGGAAGTCCACAGCTCTGTATTGAGGTGTGTGATTCCCAGTTTGTCTTCTGTCCTGGGATCAAACTGGGAATGTGTAGCATGTCAACACAGAAGCATGGCTGATGGCATTATGCGTGACAGAGAAGGCCTGCTTCCCATGCAAGCATTCTCTGAAGTGGGACACTCAGAAGACAAAACCTTGTTAGTTTCTAAAATGTAGTTTTAATGTGCTTTGACAAATATTACTAGAAATTTTTATTTTAAGCTTATAGAAAGATCTGTAAGGAAAACAATATTCAACACAGCACATGAGAAAAACTTTGGTTTTGTTTCTTTGAGGCTTTTTTTGGAAGAAACATTAAACTCCTGAGTGTCAGTAAAGTAGACTATAAAGGCTTCAAATTAGAAATTCAGTTTTGTCTTTCCATTTTAATATTTTAAGGGAGGAAAGAAAACCTTACGAATTTAAAATTTTAAAATATTTGGCTGTTGCTACATAGGAAAGAAGGGAAAGACCTAGTTTGCTGCATTCTTATAGCACAGAAGTCTAAATGAGCTTTTTAATCTTGTTAATACAGCATATAATTCAAGTAACTGACTCGTGAAAAATATCATTGATTTTAAGGTGCCACTGAGGACACAGGCACATGGCCAACGCTGCTGTGAGATAAGCCAGGTGCACATTCACATTGTCCTAGCGTACATAACATTACCTGTCTGTGTGCTCTCATTTCATTCTAACTGTGTGGTACTTCACTTCTAATGAGGGGCAAGATTTTTTCTTCCTTGTATACAAACATCTTAACAGCAGAGATATGTGCTTCCCTCACCAGTTTCTTCTCCAAATTGAAATAACTTACATGACCTTGTGCCTAGCTAGCTACACATATCTAAAGCAGGACCTAGTGATGTACTTGTAACTGAGATTAGCATGATATATTTTAGAAAATAAGTTCTACAACAACTGTTGCTAGCTGATGAAGAAATTACCTTATTTTGCAGAAGGAAGAGAATACTGGAACTAAGAGGAATAAGAGGAATTTATACCATCTTGTGCTTTGGTAGGTCCACAAAAACTATGCTTTTAGTAAGCGGGTGCCTCTAAAGATTTCTGTTAATTTATTATCTTTACTTTTTCATTCAAGATTCACTAGCTACTATCCTCAGATAGGTAACATGTAACAGGCTGAAACACTCTAAATAAAGGCTGGAAGCCACAGAGTTAAGAATTAGTGCAATCAAAGATGAGGGAAAAGTGTTCCAAATATTGTCACATCAGCCTTCCATTACAGAAGCTTGAGATAAATACAAATTAGATAACAAAACTAAAATGACACAGACTCAACAAAAACATGGTCCATAATAGGACAGTATAGGAATTTCATCTCCACCTAGACTTTAACGCGACAAAACTCCCTGGTATTATATACTGGTGACTCAGTGTTACAGATGAGGCATTTGCTGTGAAGACTTAAAATAGTCATAACTTTGGTTTGGTCTGTGACTCCTTGTTACTTGGATGATTCCTTATTACTGCTGATGATTTTGCTTGCTTGTTTGGTTGTTGTTATTTTGCATATTACTCTAGAGAAGTAGAGACTTTGCAAGAAGAATTAAACTGTCCTGCTTAATTTTTTACTTCTATAGTGGTGTTATTGTAATTCCATAGAGCTCTATTATCTTCTTATGCAGAAGCACATTGTAACTGTAGTTTTCATTGTATCAGAGGAACAGTTACATTAAAAAATAATAATTCTGTTTCCTGCTAACATTAAGGAAAGTTGTGGAATATGCAATAACTCAAGAGAAAAATGCAAACAAATAACAGTACTTGATGCTTTAGCCTAGTTTTTGAAAAAGCAAAACTTCTACTGAAGGGAACCTCAGAAATAAATACAGCCGAGCAGCGCTGTAGCCTGGTGTCCTACATGACCATCCTTCTCTTCAAATCTTCTTGCAAGTTTGGAGTGAACAACAGAAGACAGTGTCTCCTCAAAGAGCTCTTTTCCATGAACTGATCACAAGATTTCAAGTAATTTGTGTACAGACTTGACTGTGGACATAAGGTACACCTTTACAACAGCAAACACAGCCTTGAGGAGGACTCCAGCGTTGCCCTAGGATCTGAAAAAGTACCACTCTCCTGGAAGCGGCTCTGAAGCAGAAAAGTAAGAAACAGCGTCAATTTAACAGTCCACATATCCCTCTTACAAACATTGAAACAAACCAATAATATATGCCTACTTCTCACTTTCCTTCCTTGTGGATGAATTGGTAATTTTCTGTCTATGAAATGAGTAATTTGCTGTTATTCCTGTTGCTGTCAGTATGGAACTACTCACAGACATCCTCTCTCCGTTTATCTGAAGACTCCAAACATATCTTTTAAAAAAGTTCCATCCATTGGCAGTGCAATGAACCAAGTTATTGCATGTGCCAGTGATCCCAGAGACAAGTGAATTATCATAATTCTACTAGGTCACCAATATCTGCACAATTCACATGAAATACAGGGCAATATCACATATTGTACACCAAAATGAGACCTTTAATGTTTTGCAATGAAGAGGTACAAACTGTTTTTTTTGAGGGTTTTTTGTTTTGGTTTGGTTTGGTTTTTTTTGGTTGTTTTTTTTTTTTTTTAAATTAGCACTATATAGAATTATGGCCACCTGAGGATTCCAGTTCCCTGACATAATTCCCCCAAATATATATAACATTCTTCAGAGAGTAGAAAATAAATTCGGGTAAAGAGGTAAGAAACCCCTCCAGAGCAAACAGTGAAGCCCCTTCATTTCGGAGACCATTTCTATTCCCAAAAGCAATAGGGATTTGATGGACCCGGCAGACTTAATTCCCAAGCCAAATTCCTCCTACAGACAAAACCCTGCTGGCTAAGCCATTCTTTCATATTCAACGAGCTCTAGCACAGCCTCTGATCCGAAGCTGGCAGTTTGACACAGGAAGAGAAGTGATTTCTCAGGTGAATATGTTGAAACTGTGTCTCCTCTCTAAGCCTCCAGACTTTTTCTCACACACTGAGCAAGACAGTAACGTTGGTCCCTCTGGTATCTTCTCTGTGCAGGGGAGCAATGACTCATCATCATCTTCTGAGTTTTCACAGAAGAAAAGGAATAGAGCCACTCAAGAGGTATCCTCTGTTGCTGGTAACCACATATATCTCAACAAAATATCAGAATTGGATGTCTCAAAGGACAGTGCTTGAGCAAAAATAATTTGCATTGTAACTTCGTTTTGCTCCATAGCCGTCTCTGCTGCACACCGTGGCTAATAACATTACTTGTCAGTGGCAGAAATATAAAGCCTTAAGTTGTTGCAGTGCCTTGCCATAGTTGTTTGGGGTTTTTAGTGAATTTGCTGGCGGGGAGGTGGGGGGCAATAGTTTATTAGCTCACAGCAATCAAGCAAATCAACACATAAAGCTATTTTTGCTTCTCAGCTTATTGTTTATCTGTACCGATAGAGTTTATATTCAGCAGCAGCAATGCAACTCATCAACTTTTACGAAGGATGTAATTGTACCTTGCTGATTTTAAGCTAAAAACTGATCATATGGAAGTTTGTCATTACAGACCAACTGAAATTCAGGCAAAACTGCATTTGCCCTATGAGATACTATTTGTTTCTACAAGAATGAGCAGCTTTGAGGTGACATCTGAGCAATTTGATTTGAAACTTCCTCACTGCAATCACAAACCAGTTCAGCTTTCAAATGATTGGAGGCAAGTAGGATACATGAAGTTGTCAGTTTTCAATGACTGTATTACCATTGGGATTTTTCAGACATTAGCATGGAGTCATAGTCTACCTTTGTCCTGGGTTCAGCAGTAGCAGTCATTTTTCTCCTCCTTAGTAGCTGGTGCAGTGCTGTGGTTTTGCCTTTCGGCCTTGGAACAGCGTTGATAACTCTGATGTTTTTAGTTGCTGCTCAGTAATGTTTAGTCTTACCAAGGACTTTTTGAGTCTCATGCTCTGCCAGGGAGGAGGGGAAGCCCAGAGGAAGCAGAGACAGGACACCTGACCCAAACTAACCAAAGCGGTATTCCATACCACAGCACTTCATGCCCACTATATAAACTGGGGGCAGTTACCCGGAAGGGTTAGATCACTGCTTGGGTCGTGCTGGGTATCGGTCGGCAGCTGGTGAGCGGTTGTATTCTCTTCCCTTGTTATTTCCCTTGTCATTATTATTATTGGTGGTAGCAGTAGTGGTTTGTGTTATGCCTCAGTTACTGGACTGTTCTTATCTCAACCCGTGAGAGTTGCATTCTTTCTATTCTCCTCCCCATCACTCTGGGAGCTGGGGAGAGGAAGGGGGGGGAGTGAGCATGCGCCTGCATGGTACTGAGTTACCGACTGGTCTTAAACCATGACAGTTCCTTTAAATGAAACCTTGTATTCAAGGTTTCGGCACCGTTCCCAGTCCAAAAGTCAAAAACACAGCACTGCACCAGCTAAGGAGAAAAATGACTGCTATTGCTGAACCCAGGACAACCTTTGAGACACAACATCCTTGGCTGGATTCCAGGCATTCTCTAGTGATTGATAGCCCGTCTCATCCATGCATGGGTGTCCAGCACTGAACACCTGCAGTGAGAGGGTCCATGGTCCATCCCTTCTCTACAATAAGAATTGGTTTTAACAAGTTCCAAATATGGCTTAGTAATTCTTCACTATCATCTTTTCCATTTTGAATGCCTTTCTCAGCTTGGATTTTCCCTCTAATGTCTTTCTTTGTGATTTGTTCTCTTAGCTATCTTTATAGCTATATATGTTATAAATCCACAATAACTTCCCTTTGGTTCTCTTTTCCTCAGCCCGTAAAAGAATATTTTCTGGTGCTTTCAGAAGGTTTCCTCACAGCCTTTTTCCTTTCCTTGTCTTAGTAAAATTAAGGCTTAATTCTCTTTATCTATACTTCTAAACGGCTGTTTTCCTGTGCCTCTGTGTTGTGTCTGATTGGCCATCACAGCCTGTATTTCTCATAAAGCCACTTCAAATTCAAATGATGAAGTTATGCGTTATTAGTTCCGGAGATATGGTGATATTGAATCTGATTTTGTTCGCCATGTGTTTATCAGAACAAAGTCACAGGTTTTTAATTGTCATTTTGTGCTTCCCAGGTTTATACTTGAAGTTGCTGTGGGTTTTTTTTGTGTGCGTGTAAAAATGGAGCTATACCTAACCAAAGGTTTGAAACCAAAGACAAATGGAAATAAAAAGTAGCCGCAAAATGTCAGCTAGGAAATTGGACATCTTCTCAATCTCTTATGCCAATAGTTTGCCTAAGAACTGAGTAAAGACCTTCAAATTTAGCACAACATGGTGAATAGGTCTACTTCCTAGATTTTCTCTAACAACATCTTATTTTTATAAACTAGTAATTGGCCTTCTAAATTACCAGCAGCAATTGCCAAAGACTGGCAAGCAGCAAATTAATAAGTGTCTGTCGTCGAAAGCCTTATTTTTGAGCAAATACAATGCTCAAAAAAGCAACGGCCGAATAGCATTGACTTGAAAAAAGGCATAATGCAGGCAGATGCTGTGCAAGTTTCCCACACACATATCTGCCAATGAATCTCACTCCTGACCTCAATACCCCATGCTATTCCAGTTCTGGGCATCTGTTGAGCACAGTCTGTCAACCATGCTGTGCTGACTGCTTTGGTTTTCTGATGGGAACAAATAGGGACTAGGTGGAAACCATCAAAATCACATTCCTTGAGAAGAAGAAAACATAGCTGTATCTTCAGGCATTCATTCAAATTATGGATTGGCTTGTATTTTATAGCTATGGGTATGTGTATTTAAAAGCAACTCCTTAATAAAAAGTCCTGTACAGAAAGCCAGGTCTACAAAGAAAATGTATTTTGGGTTGGGTTTTTTAGGTATGTAGTAGGTATCTTTTATTCTTTCACAACCATAAGTTGAATCAAGAGGCTTAATGCGGACACAAGGAGAAAATTTCACCATGAGGACAGCCAGGCAGTTGGCAACAGGTTGTCAGACAGGCTGTGCAGCCTCCATCATTGAGAGGTTTCTGGCTGCCGAACTTGCTGAGCAACCTGGTCTGATTTCATAGCTGACCCTGCTTTGGGCAGCAGGTTGGATACAGACCTCTTGAGGTCTTTTCACATCTGACTTGTCTTATGATTGTTTCATGACTTTGTTGAAGAGAAAGAAGGGGTGATGGAGATATCTGCAATAGCTGGAATGCATTTGATGGCCCATGTGCTGTTGTAATTGTTAAGAGCTAACACAGTGCTCATGGGGGAGATTTGAAGGGTGTTTTATTGCAACTAACCCGCTCATGCCACCACGTTTCTGCTTAGTTCCGTTTCTCATTATCAATATAAGAAGGACTTAATGAGTCACAGAGCGGACTGGGAAATTCTGATAAACTTTTTTGTAGCAAAATACAGAAGTGTGTCACTTTCAGTTACATTTTTATTGAGCTATTACAGCACTACAATTACCTAGAGTTAGAAAATAATTTTATCCCCTAATCATGATTTTCCCCACAAGGTCTTAGTTTCATTCTTTAGAAGTACAAAAGCAAATGAGGAACCATTTTAAATTTTAATGAAGAGAAATGCCCTTCTTTCTAGGAGTTCATCTGCTTCTATACCTGATATCTCAGCTAAGTGGCCAGAGTTTCATCCTGTATTACACTACTGTTGTGATCAGAAGGTTCATAGGCTTCAGCTGGTCCCACTCAGCACAGGCAGTTACACTCTAAGTTTCTCAGTTTTACTACAGGGGTGGTTACTATTGCCTCTAGTTTCTGTGGGTGACCTGGGGTTTACTCCAGTGACATCTTGCACTCAACAAAATTACACTCTGTGCACTTTTTTGCAGATTGATGGGTATAAAAATCACACATCTATGACTACAGAACCTTGCGCCTGATGTTATATGGTCTTTGCCATGTAACCTATATATATGTTCTGGAGTTCTGGTTTGTTACCTGTCACTGCCCAGTAAAATGATCCTATTTTTGGCCAATGTTGTGTGCTTTGTTCTTAGGCTGAAAATATAAAAATGGTATAGTGAATAGCATCTGAGACCAATAATGGGAATCACAAGGGCATTTTGAAGTGTGTGCAGGACATAATTAATCTGACACTTTTTGATAGCATCTGTTTACTGTGTCACAGAAACAAGTTATTTGCTCATAATGAGGAACTCAAGAGTTGCTAAAATTTAGTTATGTCTCACAAACGCATATCTGATACCATAAAACTCAAAGTCAACACCATGCAACCTCTACATCTCTTCTCTTGTTATGATTTCCTGAGGGAACACTTAGTGGTAAAAAGACAACTAATATGTCAAACTAGACAGTAAATAGATTTGTCATGTCAAGCTCATTTAAACCAACTTTTCTACTACAATATTTGTGCAATTTTGTGCAGTTTTTTATACCTAAATCATCATAATGCCAAACTTACAGGTATATTGGTTATCTGTGCATCATTACTTCCACCTCCCCACACACAAATTATTGGAAAAAATGTATGTGCTATGTTTCAGAGCAAAAAAGTTGTATCTGTTATGTGATTTTATCCATAGATGCATCCTAATACAAATAACTATTTTGATTTCATAACCCCAGGCAAATGCATTTAACTACAGTGCACTGGCCGAGAGCTCTGTTACACATTCCGTACTAGGATGTGAGGTTTTTTAGAGTATACAAAGTGTTCACTTGTGGATTCAATCATGGCAGTGTGCCTGGGAGCAGCATTGAAGTCTCTCCAGAGTAAACTTAAATGATTTAGTGTAAAATTTAGACTATAGCACAAATGAAAACTAGGAGAAAAATGTCAATAAAACTGCAAAGGAGAAGTAAAGACCCTTATAGCACTTTGAAACATTAGCAATCTTATTGAGAAGAAATTGCAGTATATGCACACTTTGGCAACGTGAAAGGTCATGAATCTGCCTTCCACACTCAGTTGAGCTACTATATTTAATAAGAAATTCACCCTGGCTGCAGCCATACTGTGTACATCCCTGTATGCTTCTCCAAGGGAATACTGGGAGAGTGGATGCTTGTAATACATTCTCCCTCACCCATGTACCATTGCTAATCAGAGCCCTTATTTGCCAAGAAAATGAAGTTGTATTCTTCAGTAATATTAGGGGGGGTTTAGAACGTCAGAAGTAATGCTAAACTGAGATGAAGTTGTAATTATATACTCCCTTCAAACAGGATACAAATTTATAGGTAGTCATACCTGGGTGGGTATCTGGGCCCTAATACTCAAACTCAATGCACGTACTATTCTCTGGCATGCCTACACAAATGCCCATCTGCTACTGTGGCAACGTGCCACTTGCAAGGTAATAACACAATTTCAACTGGAGATAGTTGCCAAGCACAAACAGGTTTGTAAGTAGAGCCTTCAAAACACAGTGCTATGAAAGATCTTTTCTTGTAAGATCCTCTTGGGAAAACACCCACCATATTATGCCTATATGCATGTGTTCAAGAACTTGACATCACGTCTTTTGACATCAAGAATAGGATACAGACGATGGAATGCTATTGTTATCCCAAAGCATGCAACATTTGTTCTAGGCAGTTGGTGAGACTGAAGAGACAAGCTATAGAATCTCAGCAGCAATTAAGATGACAGTAATAATAATAATACAGAAATAATAATTAGTGGTAGTAACATTACAACAATTGCATTGATAGCTGCTGTTGAATGCAGAGGAAGTTACATTGCATGTCAAGGAGTTAGAAAAAAAATGGATATTCATTACCCATTCTCAGACTATCTTGTATCTACTGAATTTTAACTGTAACAAATCTTAAATTGTAATAAGGGAAAATTTGTTAATTTCTGGCCAGTCTTACATATTGGGTGAGAGGCTTACCTCTGGAGGAAGCACATTTGTCTGGATTGCATCAGAGAACATCGTTCTTGTATTGGAGCTTTCCTAAGTTTGTTTAATTTACTGGAAATATGATGGATGATGAAATAGTAAATATTGGTAAAATACCATCAAGCCTAAGATTATAAGAGACCTCACTCTCACCTACCATTTTAGGGTTTGGCTTTTTTTCTCTGCATTTATTTTAAAATGCAATACACCAGGTATCTTATAAAGCATGCTATAGTGGAGTATTCACTCTTTCAGACTGCAAAAATCACTATAAATTTTGGGAAGATTATAACATATATTAATAAATCATAAACATAAATGTGTTATAAATTATTCTATATGTTAGAAAAATGAAAGTGAGTACCTTAACTACTAGATAACCAGTTAGTTATTTAGATAGATGATTTTAAGATACAGTCACACACTTAGCCCTTCTTTGCACTTTCTCCTGTAGGTAATTGTGCTTCCTGTAAAGTTAAAAGTAACTAGTAAAATTAGGGAAGAAAAAAGGAAGAAGCTGGGTTCTCTCTAGTGCTGAATGTATAAGTGCTAACGACAATGAGAATTAAGGACTTCCCTTCCTTTCAGGATCAAGTCCTGTCTGCCACAGTCTGATCTTTCTTTTATCCTATATAAACTTCAGACTTTCAAGACAGACTCAATGAGGCAGAGGAGGTTGTGATGAAATGAGCTATGCTATTCACAAAAAGATGAGTTCTGAGAATGAACATGGTATGGCCCGGCACAAGCAATCCAGGAAGTTCCTTGATTGCGCGGAAGACAACTTCCTTCTGCAAGTAATAGAAGAGCTGACAAGGAGAGGCGCCATGCTTGACCTCGTCCTCACCAACAGGGAAGGGCTGGTTGGAAATGTGACACTCCAGGGCAGCCTTGATTGCAGCGATCATGAGATGGTCGAGTTTGAGATCCTCAGGACAGTGAGAAGAGCGTGCAGCAAGCTCACTGCCCTGGACTTCAAGAGGGCAGACTAGCCTCTTCAGGAACCTGCTCAGTAAGGTTCCATGGGATACAGCCCTAGAGGGCAGGGAGGCCCAATGCTGTTGGTTGATATTCAAGGCTCACCTGCTACAGGCTCAGGAGCAATGCATCCCAACTAGAAGAAAGTTTAGCAGGAGGGCCAGGAGACCTCCTTGGATGGATAAGGAGCTGCTGAGGAAAATTCAAATGAATTTCCTCATTTATTTGAGGAATGAGGCTTATAAAAAGTGGAAGCAAGGGCAGGCTGCCTGGAAAGAATACAGCGATGTTGTCCACGAAGCTAGGGACCAGGTTAGGAAAGCTAAGGACCACTTGGAATTAAACTTGGCTAGGGATGTTAAGGATAACAAGAAGGGATTCTATAGGTACATTACAAATAAAAGGAAGGCTAGAGACAATGTGGGCCCTCTCCAGAAGCTATTGGGAGAACTGGCTGCCCTGGATTTGGAGAAGGCTGAGATTCTTAATGACTTCTTTGCCTCAGTCTTCACTGGAAAATGCTCTGACCACACCACCCAAGTCTTGGAAGGCAGACACAGGGACAGTGAGAATGAGGACCCTGGGCCCACTGTAGGAGAGGATGTGGTTCAAGACCATCTTAGGAACCTGAACATATACAAGTCCATGGGACCTGATGAAATCCATCCATGGGTCCTGAAGGAGCTGGCAAAGGGAGTTGCTAAGCCACTGTCCATCATATTTGAAAAATCCTGGCAGTCAGGTGAAGTTCCCGATGACTGGAAAAACGGAAATATAACCCCCATTTTCAAGAAGGGGAAAATGGATGAGCCGGGGAATTACAGACCAGTCAGCCTCACCTCTGTGCCTGGCAAAATCTTGGAGCGGATTCTCCTGGAAGGCTTGTTAGGGCACATGAAAACCAACAAGATTGTTGGTGACAGCCAGCATGGCTTCACTAAGGGGAAATCCTGACTGACTAATTTGGTGGCCTTCTATGATGGGGCTACGGAACTGATGGACAGGAGTAGAGCAGTTGATGTCATCTGCCTGGACTTGTGCAAAGCATTTGACACTGTCTCACATGACATCCTTCTCTCTAAGTTGGAGAGACATCAATTTGATAGGTGGACCACTCGGTGGATAAAGAACTGGATGGATGGCCGCATGCAAAGAGTTGTGCTCAATGGCTCAATGTCCAGCTGGAGACCAGTAACGAGTGGTGTCCCTCAGGGACTGGTGTTGGGACCGGTCTTGTTCAACATCTCTGTCGGTGACATGGACAGTGGGATTGAGTGCACCCTCAGCAAGTTTGCTGATGACACCAAGCTATGTGGTTCAGTTGATATGTTGAAGGGAAGGAATGCCATCCAGAGGGACCTAGACACGCTTGTGAGGTGGGCTGATGCCAACCTGATGAAGTTTAACCATGCCAAGTGCAAGGTCCTACAGCTGGGTTGGAGCAATCCCAGGCACAGCTACAGGTTGGGCAGAGAAGAGATTCTGAGCAGCCCTGCGGAGAAGGTCTTGGGGGTGTGGGTTGATGAAAAAATGAACATGAGCCGGCAGTGTGCGCTTGCAGCCCAGAAAGCCAACTGTATCCTGGGCTGCATCAAAAGGAGCGTGACCAGCAGGACGAGGGAGGTGATCCTGCCCCTCTACTCTGCTCTCGTGAGACCTCCCTTGGAGTATTGTGTGCAGTTCTGGTGTTCTCAACATAAAAAGGACATGGAACTGTTAGAACAAGTGCAGAGGAGGGCCACGAGGATGATCAGGGGACTGGAGCACCTCCCGTATGAAGATAAGATGAGAAAGTTGGGGCTGTTCAACCTGGAGAAGAGAAGGCTGCGTGGAGACCTCATAGCGTCTTCCATAGACTTCCAGTATCTGAAGGGGGCCTATAGGGATGCTGGGGAGGGACTCTTCATTAGGGCCTGTAGTGACAGGACAAGAGGTGATGGGTTTAAACTTAAACAGGGGAAGTTCAGGTTAGATATAAGGAAGAAGTTCTTTACTGTGAGGATGGTGAGGAGCTGGAACAGGTTGCCCAAGGAAGCAGTGAATGCTCCATCCCTGGCAGTGTTCAAGGCCAGGTTGAACTGGGCCTTGGGCAACATGGTCTAGTGTGAGGCATCCCTGCCCATGGCAGCAGGTTTGGGACTAGACGATCTTAAGGTCCTTTCCAACTTGAACCATTCTATGATTCTGTATCAAATCATTAAACAGTGGCTAGCTTGGCAAAGGTCCAAAAAAAGGAATTTTGCAAAGTTCTTACTAGTACTTAAATTGGAAGAAAGGCATTAAGAGAGAGAGAAAATTAGTCTAGGATAAAAAAGAAGGGGGGCGGCATGATGGAAAGGTTAAAAGAAAGGGAAAAATGTGAAGGAAAATTATTTTGTTTAAAAGCTGGCATTTGGTATTTTCAAAGGGCAAAATGTATTTTTTGTTTTATGACAAATGAGTGTAAAAATGTGCATGCCTTCTGGCCTAGAGGACAAAACAGAAGGATCAATGTTCTTTTTGTACTCTATGAAGCTTGAGATTAAAGTCCCCACTGATAAACTGAACATTCTTTAAAACTGACCGGAAGCAAACAGTGTCTGTTTGCTGCTACTTTATTAGAAAGATACCACTGAGAATAGCTAAGAATACTATTTGATCTTAAACAGGTTGACCAAATTATTGCAGTTGGTTCCAGTACATGAGATGATTTCTGCAAATTATTGTTTCTGGTTATAAACCTTTATAATATCTCAGAATGAATTATGTATGTATTTCATGTTTTCTTTTCTTTTATCAGCCTTGATGTTCTCATTTCAAGTTTCACCCTAGCCTCCTAATAATGCAATATTGAGGCCATTCAGACACTAATTATGCCTCCATGGCTTTCTTGAAATGACTAAATCAGCATCAGTTCTATAATTATCATTAGCAAGTTTGTATCTGTGCCCCACATCACATGAAAAGCACAACTTTAAATGATTTATGAATATATGCATCTATAACATCGAATGTGCACTTTCTAACAGTATATGTACAAGAGGCATAGAGATACTTCAGACGTATGCACACCTGTATACACTCTCATCTTCACTGAACTATGCTGTGTATCCTACACAAACACAGCCTGATTGTATAAAAGCTAATATGTTGTTTTCTTAATAGAGATGCATATATGAGATACTCTCAAGATGTGTATATTTAAGCAACCTGACCATTTAAATAGTACGAGATGTAAGTGTTTATCAACACTGGCTTTCAGACTTGATGTTTTCCTACTTTTAATTATGTTTATATAAAAGCCTATCAAGAATGACTGATAGGACAGAAAGAAATATACAAACGCAATTCCTCTATATTTTCATTGTTTCTCCCTTTGAATTATTGATGTTGCCAGTAGTCATTTGTCAAGAAAACAAATCAAGGTACATATACTATAGTGTTGCACTTCTGTATGTTTGTAAACTGTTTGCTCTGTGTAATGCTTATATTTCACGCAAAAGCAAAAAAAGGAGAATAATATAAAATAGTTTTCCTAATTTTTTTGTAATAGAGATGCGAAGAATAATGAACAGCCAACATGAAAATAGTAGAGAAAGAGAGCCTGTAGATATCTGTGGGTCTGTTATACCCTGTAGAATCATCTGCACATTTGGGAACTAACAAACATAAGTAGACATAGGCAACACGGCATCTTGTGACGTGGTACAGTACCTCACAGCCCAGTTTGGTCTCCGAGAAAAACCTATTTCTTAATTTCTCTCTTCCCTCCTACCTTCCCTCCCAATATAGATTCTTTGTTTTGTATGAAAAGTTGTGCTGATCACTGGTATTTTATGACCTACATTATTACCCTCTAGGTAGCAGAATTATAGTGCCAAACTAATTATTGCATTGTCTAATTTTAAATCCAGGTCTAGCGAGATTAACAACTTGCACATTAATTCTGAACATCAACAGTGCACCTAACATAATGCAGTTTTAAATGAAAAAGCTTGCTCTGAAAACTTTTATATACTTTCATCTGGATCATCAGATAATGCAAATTACTATGTCTCCATTGACTTCAATGGAATTATGCCAATCTTACCAACTGGATGATTTGTTGTTTTTCTGTTTTTGTTTTTGTTTTTATTCAGGAAATGTTTCTGGTTTAAGCCATGTGAATGTCAGAGAAGAAAACACTGATTTCACTTATAAATGTAAGATCACATTTATGTAAGCCCAGAACATGTCTGTTATACTCAGTGGATTAATTCCAGATTTTCATCCCTGTAAATGAGATCAGAATTGGCTTGGAATGTGCTTTTGGCTCCTTGACACCCCCGTCCCCCAGCACACACATTATCAGTATAGAAGAGAATTTTTCAGTTCTTCCTCATTAAAATTAAAAAAAAAAAAAAAACAGAGAAAGAAGGACATTCACAGTCATGGAAAGTGTGAGAACTACTGTGTAGATAGGTAGAAAACCAGACTTGGGGCAGTGTGCCCTTACTTGCTGTTTCACCCTGCTAATTCTTGTGAAGAAACTTCTGTGTTGGAAAAACATAGAAGCTCCCTATATCTGAACAATGTCAACAGTCAGGCAAATTAGATCTAAAACGTAGTTTACAATCCTAAAAAAAAAAATAATAATTTTATGGTATTGAACAGAGAAGGGTCTTGGAGAAGTGCTGAACCGTGTCCATCTAGTCAGAAAATTAAATAATGAAGTGTGTAGCACAGTGGGTATAAAGTTTCATTTTAGATTGAAAAGCTGGGACTGAATTGAAAAGATTAAGGCTATTTTTCAGTCCTTTTGGTTGCATGGAAAGAAGAAATGTCATCAACAGTTCCCTTCCAATTTTCTTTGGCAAAATAAGTGGTAGAAAACATTTAACAAAAACATTTAATTTAGAGGATTAGATCCCCAGAATCAGAATCCAGATATCCAGTGTTGTGGTACTAACCGCATCCTGTGCGTGACTGCTGAAGGGCTATGTTGACCCCCATGATAATATTGTACGGTACTTTGACTCATGTTTAATTCTGATTAAGTTGTGTAACTCTATCAATTTAAGGTCAAGGTCTCGAATAAAGTCTTTTGTGAGAACTATTAGCAGATCTTTTAAAATTAAAAAGACCCATGTGTCTAATGGCCTTATGAGAATAGAATTACAAACGATGATCTTTAAAATAAATTGTAATTTTATGGATACTTATTAAGAGAATTTATTGTATTGGTAATTTGCTATATTGTAAGTACTGCTGCCAGTCTAGTGACTTGTAAGAGAAGAAAAGAACGCAGAAGCTACTTATTACCGTATTTTTGTCCTTCTCTCTGGTACAGTTGATCTGAAGGGGGGAGAAGTTTTCTACAGGACTTTTAAGGCTTGTGATCTCTTAATGTGCAGTAAGGATGACCTGCAAGTTGTCATGCTCTGGCCCTGATCCAGCAAAGCACTTAAGTGTGTGCTTAACTTTGAGTGTCCAAGTTCCATTTAATGTAATGCTGTTACTCATGTGCACAAAATTAAGCACATACTTAAGTGCCTTGTTGACTGCAGTCAGTGCTGTGCATTTAGCAAATTTGAGCTTTCTAAGGAAGTTGGAAGAAGAAAGTTAGAAGAAGAAAGTACAAGTTAGCAAGATTTAGTTACTACATTACAGGCAGGGTGAAGGATGCTCTCAATAGTACCATACCCAACTGTATTAATTTACTTTATTAGCTTCTTTATCTCCTAAGTGAGATAAGGTATTTCTTGTAAGGCAAGAGTGTCACATGTAGAACAGCTGTGTTGCTCAGATTATTTGAATAGAGATGTTTTGAAGTCTGAATAGTTTTTTCTTTTTCTTCTTCAAAAAAATATAATGTATACTTGCCTGATATGCTGATGCTTTTTCATTTTGGAAAGTAATTTTATTTTGGATATTTGATTAAGGCCCATGAACATGACATTCCTAAAGATGAATCCTTTGCAAGAACAGTTAAAAACTCTTTTCTTGTTTGAATAGCTTTAGAGAATTAGAAGCTTTAGAGATGACTGCACAGACAGGCTGATAATCATAGAATCATAGAATAGTTAGGGTTAGAAAGGACCTGAAGATCATCTAGTTCCAACCCCCCTGCCATGGGCAGGGACGCCTCACACTAAACCATGCCATCCAAGGCTATGTCCAACCCCACCTTGAACGCTGCCAGCAATGGAGCATTCACACGTTCACTGCGCAACCCATTCCAGTGCCTCACCACCCTTACAGTGAAGAATTTCTTTGTTACATCCAATCTAAACTTCCCCTGTTTAAGTTTGAACCCATTACCCGTTGTCCTCTCACTACAGTCCCTAATGAAGAGTCCCTCCCCAGCATCCCTATAGGCCCCCTTCAGGTATTGGAAGGCTGCTATGAGGTCTCCACGCAGCCTTCTCTTCTCCAGGCTGAACAGCCCCAATTTTCTCAGCCTATCTTCATATGGTAGGTGCTCCAGTCCCCTGCTCATCCTCGTGGCTCTCCTCTGGACTTGTTCCAACAGTTCCACGTCCTTTTTATGTTGAGGACACCAGAACTGCACACAATACTCCAAGTGAGGTCTCACAAGAGCAGAGTAGAGGGGCAGGATCATCTCCCTCGTCCTGCTGGTCATGCTCCTTTTGATGCAGCCCAGGATATGGTTTGCTTTCCGGGCTGCAAGCGCACACTGCTGGCTCATGTTCATTTTTTCATTGACCAACACCCCATGTCCTTCTCCGCAGGGCTGCTCAGAATCTCTTCTCTGCCCAACCTGTAGCTGTGCCTGGGATTGCTCCAACCCAGCTGTAGGACCTTGCACTTGGCATGGTTAAACTTCATCAGGTTGGCATCAGCCCACCTCACAAGCGTGTCTAGGTCCCTCTGGATGGCATTCCTTCCCTTCAACATATCAACTGAACCACATAGCTTGGTGTCATCAGCAAACTTGCTGAGGGTGCACTCAATCCCACTGTCCATGTCACCGACAGAGATGTTGAACAAGACCGGTCCCAACACCAGTCCCTGAGGGACACCACTCGTTACTGGTCTCCAGCTGGACATTGAGCCATTGAGCACAACTCTTTGCATGCGGCCATCCATCCAGTTCTTTATCCACCGAGTGGTCCACCTATCAAATTGATGTCTCTCCAACTTAGAGAGAAGGATGTCATGTGAGACAGTGTCAAATGCTTTGCACAAGTCCAGGCAGATGACATCAACTGCTCTACTCCTGTCCATCAGTTCCGTAGCCCCATCATAGAAGGCCACCAAATTAGTCAGTCAGGATTTCCCCTTAGTGAAGCCATGCTGGCTGTCACCAACAATCTTGTTGGTTTTCATGTGCCCTAACAAGCCTTCCAGGAGAATCCGCTCCAAGATTTTGCCAGGCACAGAGGTGAGGCTGACTGGTCTGTAATTCCCCGGCTCATCCATTTTCCCCTTCTTGAAAATGGGGGTTATATTTCCGTTTTTCCAGTCATCGGGAACTTCACCTGACTGCCAGGATTTTTCAAATATGATGGACAGTGGCTTAGCAACTCCCTTTGCCAGCTCCTTCAGGACCCATGGATGGATTTCATCAGGTCGGCTGAGAAAATTGGGGCTGTTCAGCCTGGAGAAGAGAAGGCTGCTTGGAGACCTCATAGCAGCCTTCCAATACCTGAAGGGGGCCTATAGGGATGCTGGGGAGGGACTCTTCATGAGGGACTGTGGTGAGAGGACAAGGGGTAATGGGTTTAAACTTAAACGGGGGAGGTTTAGATTGGATCTGAAGAAGAAATTCTTTACTGTAAGGGTGGTGGGGCCCTGGAATGGGTTGCCCAGGGAGGTTGTGGATGCTTCATCCCTGGCGGCGTTCAAGGTGGGGTTGGACATAGCCTTGGATGGCATGGTTTAGGGGGAGGTGTCCCTGCCCATGGCAGGGGGGTTGGAACTCGATGATCTTGGGGTCCTTTCCAACCCTTACTATTCTATGATTCTATGATTCTATGACTTGTGTACTTCAGGTTCTAAAGATGGTCTCAAACCAGATCCTCTCCTACAGTGGGCCCAGGGTCTTCATTCTCACTGTCCCTGTGTCTGCCTTCCAAGACTTGGGTGGTGTGGTCAGAGCATTTTCCAGTGAAGACTAAGGCAAAGAAGTCATTAAGAACCTCAGCCTTCTCCAAATCCAGGGCAGCCAGTTCTCCCAATAGCTTCAGGAAATGTTGTTACATTACCCGATAACACTCACATCAACACTAAAGAGAATGTTTAAAACAGTAAGAGCCATAAACATTGTCTTAAGTTTTCTGTAAGAACAATTTTATTCTGTGAAGATCAATCATATGGTGTAGGAGCACAATTTAGAGCAAAATATTTGTCTAAGAGTAAAGGAACTTTTACTGATCAAAAGAGAAAAAGCAGGAAAAAGTCTGTTCTTAAAGCAATAGCAAATAAAGCACTGTGGGTGTTTTATGGGACATGCAGATCCTACAGCATGTAATGTATCAAGTAAACTTTTTTTTCTTTGTGTATGTGCAGTTTTGAGCAATTTCAGTGTTCTGCTAAATGTTTTTCTTTCTTTGATTCCAAAATTAATTCCATTCATTTGTAGGGTAAATGTGTATTTGGAGATCAGATAGAAAATGTTTCCGAGAAGACTGTATGAAGTGCTTGGAAAAAGCACTTCAAAAAACCCTGCAGTTTTGTAACCGTACTATTGTTTAACTTTCACCATTCCACTCCCCCTCCAAAATAAAGTGATTTTCTTTTTCTTTCTAGGTATTGACTAAATTAAGTAATTAAGTACTAAGCATTAAGTAAAATACATTTTTGTGGTTGGTAATCATTAATTGTAGACTTTTAGAGTGGGATACTTAGAGTCAAGGCTCCATTGCAAGAACCTTTTTGCAGCGCTTGTAACTTTGTCAAACATAAACCACCGGGCAGCAATTTTCATGCCAAATATCTGCCTTGGGCTATTTTTTCAAAACTTTAAGCAATATGGCCAGCTGTTTCTCAGAATGCACTCAGGGAAAAATTGTTTTGCTCATGCTAGGAAAGTTTTGAAATATTTTGTTGACTACTTGTTTGTAGTGGGTCAGAGCTTGGGAAGAGACACTCCTCTTGTCCTGGCCTATGAAGCTCTTCTTCAGTCTGAAGAAATCCGACCCTCTGTAAAATTGTTTGCATATTTCATTTACCAGCTTCTTCAAAGATTCTGTCTGCACTGGATGTATTCTTTTCTGGAGCTTCCAGATCTGAGCAAGACTTGCTCTCAGATTTTTCTTTTCAATTGCCAGTGGTACTAAATACAAAGAGAATAAAGGTGTCTATCAGATGTTCTCAGCCTTCTTCCTGCAAATCACTGGACAATATCAAATAAGAAGCAACTTGACCAGAATGCAGACAAGGGAGACCATCGAGGAAGAGGAAAAAAAATCCAAACCAACCCAAAACAAAGGCAAATATGTTTGGGCGCAGAAAAAAGGCATAAGTCAAAAGTCACAAAATGTACCGAAGGTTTAGGACAAGGACTTATGAATGACACTGGTTCTAGAGAAGGAGGCGAATGGAAAGCATTGCAATTGAGATATGGAATTAGAGAGGGAATAAGAAAGATGCTGGAACCAAGGCAAAGATAGTAATTGTAAAGGAAAAATTGAGTTAGGGACAGGAAAAAGAAAAATAATGTGCTTGTAACTGGCATTCCTGCGTCTTGGTATTCCATTGTCACAGTCAAATGCCTCTGAATCCTACTTGGCCTCATGGGGCACCTCATCCTCCTCTAATTTCATAGAATCATAGAATCATAGAATAGTAAGGGTTGGAAAGGACCTCAAGATCATCGAGTTCCAACCCCCCTGCCATGGGCAGGGACACCTCCCCCTAAACCATGCCATCCAAGGCTATGTCCAACCCCACCTTGAACGCCGGCAGGGATGAAGCATTCACAACTTCCCTGGGCAACCCATTCCAAGGCCCCACCACCCTCACAGTAAAGAATTTCTTCCTCAGATCCAATCTAAACCTCCCCTGTTTAAGTTTAAACCCATTACCCCTTGTCCTCTCACCACAGTCCCTCATGAAGAGTCCCTCCCCAGCATCCCTATAGGCCCCCTTCAGGTATTGGAAGGCTGCTATGAGGTCTTCATGCAGCCTTCTCTTCTCCAGGCTGAACAGCCCCAATTTTCGTAGCCTATCTTCATACGAGAGGTGCTCCAGTCAGAACAAGTTATTAATGTTTTTGTTAAGGTAAATGACAGGGATTAGTGTGGTTCTTATCCAGTTCATGAACACCACAGTGCAAAATAAGATAGAGAGCAAAAACCCCCCAGAAAATCCAACTCCTTCCTACACTTCCCCAAGACAGACTTCCTGTATTAAAGTTTGCTTTTTAAAAAATGGAGAAATTGTATTAAAAATGAAAATGTATTAAAATTTACTTTGCTACCAAAGTAAAGATATTAAGCACTCAAAATTCAAGAAATGCCAGAAGGCATAGGTCTTGTCAGATGTGTATGTGACAAACATCTATATATTGTTCTGTTATACAGGGCACTTGGTAAATAAACATTTTTCTTGGATGTTGCAAAAAATTTCTCCTATAGGACTAAAATGGGAAATGGAAATTACTTCAGAGACTAACAATTTTGCGATATTAAAGATTGTAGAGAATGACCTAAAAAGGGTTTGGTTAGAAATCTCACTGAAATCAAGGCAACCCAGTCCCCATCCCAAAAAAACAAACAAGAGAACAAAAATATTGGAAATGGTATCTCTTCAAAACCCCAGAATCTAGCCCAAGGTTGTAAGAGTTACCAGTTTTTACATGAAAACAGCAAAGACGCAAAAAGTGCCTCTAGAGACAGATATACTGTACATAAAAGTTTTTCTTTCTGACACAGTCGGGAATTATGTTAAATATGTCCTACGGTCAATATGATGTTTTGTCGTATTAGGCACTGCCCAGTACACAAACTGTCATTCTGTGTGCTAAAGGAGCCCAGGAAGATGTTATGTGATCCTGGCTTAGTCACCAACCTGGGACTTGGCCATGTTTGAAGCTTCAGACAAACTATGCAGAACAGCAGTATGGCTGGAAAGGAGGGGGATTACAGCCCTTGAAATCTCCTTTGAAGAACCTGTAAGCAACATGTGACATTAGTATTTGGAATGCATTCCCCCTCTGTGTTTGACCATTGTCCCATTGTTTGCTATGGGGCTTATTTAGGGCATTAATTCAACTAAATGTTAGTTGCCTGTATGTAAGAAAGAGACAATTACTTCTGATTCCTATTTAGCAATATCTTAAAGGCCTACATGTAAGGTGTCATTGCCTCTTGAAAACTCAGCTCCAACAAGTTGAAGCAGCCATTGTAGTCATGCTGATACACGAAAAAGGTGGTCCTAAAAGGCAGTAAGTGAACCTTTAACCAAAGAGACCGAGGTTTCTGAGACTGAGCACTCTAGTCAGAGAGAGAAGAGGAAGTATTCCCCACCTGATAAGGGAGGCCTGTGAATGTCTGTCCTGCCATACACATTCTGGAAATCTCCCAGCATATGGGATCTGGAGCCATCTCAGCAGCTCAGTGAGGATCCAGGTGGTATAAATATCCTCCATTTGAGTTGCCTGAGCTCTTAAACAGATTGTGCCCCTAATAAAGGAAGAAAATAGTTTATGTATTCACCAGTGACCACAACTCCAAGAAAAAGCACTTGCAGGCTGTTTATTGCAGCATATCATAGCAGCAATTATAGCTGTGGTTGCCCCACATGAGATCTGAGAGAGGGAGACTGAAGGGATTCCCCAGCAGAGAGGGATGAAGGCAGGCAGGAGGCCCTGCCCTGGAGGTCTGTGCGGCCAGCAAGCAAGAGGAGCACAGATGCTGCCAAACAGCATTAAAAGAACTCTGACATTGACTGCCACTTTGAAAACTTCCTCTCATTTACAAATGAAATCCATGTAATTAAGGTAAAGGTACTACAGAGTATTTCACAGAACACCATTGTTTATATTATAGCTCTTAAAAACCTTTGCTATATGTACTAAATAGTAATTACAAAATCCACGTGCATCACATCAGCATCCCTGGGAGAACTGATGCAGGAGCATAGCTAGATGTTCTTGTTCTTTGTTTTCTGGGAATTTTGTTTTGTTTTGTTTTCACAATTGAAATGGTTTAAATGTTATTAATCTAGATTTGCTGAAAAGGTCTGTGAACCTTTCAAGGAGCCTAGTCTGAGTTTAGAGTTTGTAACAAAACCTGAAACCAGGCAAGTTTCATGTGGTTTTGAATTTCATTGTGAACGTTTCACCTAGATGTTGAAATAGGCTCAAAGTAACATTCCCAGTTTGAAAGTCTCTGAGAATTTTCCATTCAAAAGGATCAGGACTGCTTGATGGCTTTTTAAACAAAGAGTGGAATTCATCCATGTACAGATGAGCTGAACAAGGCCTTCACTTCAGCCTAATTCAGACCTCAAAATAAGGACTTAATACAGTACATAAGCCTTATGCTGACCTTCTGCACGGAGATGAATGTCAGCCCATACAAACATATACTGCATGGCTACAGTTTCAATTCAGACTATTTTAATGTGGTATTAGAAGCCTGAAGGGAAGAAAAATATAGGTGTATAAAATGAAAATACTGAGGTTAATGCAATACTAAGATTGATAAATATATTCCTTGCTGGTCAGAAAATTTCAAAAGCTCTGGTGCTCATCTAATAATGCCTTATGATAGTCACCATTGTTTTCCTACCACTACAAGGCATGGAGCTCTATAATTGTGCAAAGAAAAAATCATCTTTCACTTGAGAAAAAAAAGTGCACAGTGCCATTATTTTGGAGAAAAAGTAAGAAAAGGAATCCAGTTGTAAAAAATAACAAAAAGAATAATTATTATAGTTAATGATATGATTTTTAGACCAACCTCATGGCCTTGGGACCATGACTTCCTGTTTTCAGTGCTCATTGCTGGCAAGACCAAGAGAAGCAATATGCTGTGTTGCAGATTTAAGCATCGGAGACTAAGTATAATACGTATAGTTTGGTTATAGTGAATTAGTGAAGACCAGAGGCTGCTGACGTGTTATTTGCATTTGGAGTAATTGTCTGCTTGTGTTAGTGACAAAGTCACCACTCAATACCCCTAAGCTCTTTTAGAAGGGACGACGGGTGGCTATCTGCACGGGTAATGGGCTGATCCAGGCAATGGACCCATTGCTCATAGCTGCCCACTGCTAATGGCAGGCAAAATGTGTGAGAAGAGCATGCTGCAGCTTGGGCCACAGCCAGGTTGTGGTGCGGTTTCTCATCCACTGGCTGCTCTGAGCAGCTGTCTAAAAGTGATTTCTGTAGACTTCTGTTGCTATAGCTATGTTGCAAGTTCTAAAAATAGCTGTCTGTATCCCAACATTCAGCTAAACTGTGTTTTCATGTGTATGATTTGTTTTAGTTGGGACATGATGAGAAGCAAAAGCAGATTTGATAGTATAAGCTGTATCTGCTCTAGAACCAGCTCCTTGCTTCAGGACACCTCGCTGTTCCACTATCAGCACTCTCTTCCTTGTGTAGCAGGGCTAGCATTATCTCTAGCTGTCGAAAGAATAAGCAGAAGTTTGTCCAGCTGTTTTGCTCTGTCCTTTTTCCATTCTCTAGGCACAGCTTTGTCATCTGCAGGGGCTCTGGCCTTCCAAAACATTCTTCAGCTGGTGAAAATAATTTTGGGTTAACTGAATCACTTCATGGGCCACATCAACCAGACAGGCCTTCTGGTCCTCTTTTTCTTCTGTTACCCGATAGGATAGGGACTGGCTGACAGTTTACAGCAGCTTCTGCTGGCAACTACTTCTGCGCTTTATTTAGGCCTACTATGCTACTGAAAAGGAAAACAGCCAGGAAAACAGCCTATTCTCACTCCTCCAGATGCTAATCTCCTGGGACTGGTCTCCTCTGCCTTCTCCAGAGCCCATACTCACACTGCATCTTTCGTTTTTTACTAAGAAAATTTAATCCGTCTCATCTACATCCAGGACGCACAGACAACCCCCCCAAGCCATCCTTAACTCCTCAGCAGGACTAGGAAGAGAGGAAGTAAAATCGTTCCAGGAGGACCCTGAGCCAGAGCCCAGGAACAGCATCCGGACAGCGTGGCTTCTTCCCCCGTTAGAAGAGAAGGTAAAAATCCTCTGATAGTCCCATCAGGTGTAAAGCCAGGAACGTAGATCTGGCCGGTGGGAAGCCCTCGCTGCCCTTCCCGCAGCTACAGTAACAAGGAGGTGGGCACAGGAATGGCGTGGAGGGCACAAGGGTGGCCGGCAGCACCGGGCACGGCGGGTCGGCCGCGCCGGAGAGAGAGATGGAGAAAGACCCGTTTGCGAGAGACAGCGTAACCGGTGTATCAGAAGGAGGGCCCAGTTTGTGCTGTGTGGCCACTTTATGCCTTCCCCGCCAGCATAAAGAGACTGTAAAGCCCGTCTAACAGTCCCCGGGGGAATCTCTCTTATGCAAGGGGAGTCCCCGGCAGCTGTGGGCCGGGGTAGCTGGCTCCCTGCCACTACCTGCCGAGCAGGGGCTGGAAAAGTGCGGTCAGAGGGAGGTGTGGCTGCCGGGGCCCCTCAGCCATTGCCGGCTACCGGGAATGCCTCGCGGAGGCTACTAGGAGCCGGGCTCCGGCGGGCAACGGCTGGGGCTCCCCGGGAGCACCGCGGGGACGGGGCACGTCTGCGCGGCGCCGGCAGCCGCCCGGGCCGGGACGAGTCCGCCGGCGCGCGGGGCATTTCCACCCGGCCATTTTCCTCAGGCGGGAGGCGGTGGCGGCCAGTGAGCCCCGACATCGGCCGCCCGGGGACGCGGCGCAGAAGCCGGCCGGCAAGGGCAGCTGCGCAGGCCTCCTCTGGCCGAGCCGGGACGCCTCGCTGCCCCAGGCAGGGAGGCGCGGGGTGGACGCGGCGGAGCAGAGACGACCGCGGCCGCAGGACCTCCGCCGCCGGCTCCCTGCCCGCCTGCCCCGCGGCCTCGGGCCGCCGCTAGGCCCCGGCCCTTCCCCGCCTCTCCGCGCCGCGGAGCTCCGCCGCGCCCGAGGGGGAGCCGCTCCGCGGAGCGCCGCCGAGGAGGCAGCGCGCTGCCCGCAGTCCCCGTCTCGCCGCCCCGGGGAGCCGGAGACGAGACCGCGGAGCGGGCACCCCGCAGCCCCCCACGGGAAACGGCGGCCCCGGCGCGCAGGGCCGCGGAGCGCCCCCGCCCCCCGCGCCGCTCCCCCTTTGAAAACTGATCTTTGGCTCTTCGCGTGAAAGTGATTTGAATTTGGCTCGGCGGCGCTCTGCGCAGGCGTCCAGCTGCTGGCATGCTGGCTCCTTGCAAAGCAGCTGTTTTGGGTTTGAAATTCCAACATGGCAGAGGCTGCAGTCAGTCTTCCCTTCAAAAACTTGGAATGATTTCAAATCATAGGCACCTTCACTTAACCCGAGTCCCCATTCATCAGCAAACACATCGGATCGATGCTACTCTAACCTATCGGGTTCTTGTACCAAATCTCCAGGTAAGAGGATCTTTTCCTTTTTTTTTTTTTTTCCTCTTCCCCCCCCCCCCCCAGTCTTCCCACCATCGTTTTCAATTTTATTAAATCTTAAACCTCTCCAAGGCAGCCGCGTAATTTTTTATTTTTTATTATTTTTTTTTTTTTTTTTATCGCCTGCTCGTGCCCTAAATATTTTGCCTAATTCGCGGTCGTTTTCTGATACTAAACACTCCGGTCTGCTTTCCTAACCGTAGTCTGGAAAGTACAGATATACAATCGCAGTGCATGGTTTTTCCTCCTTGATCATTGCCAACAATAGTAGGCAGATTAAGAGTTCGCGATTGCCAGCTCCCTCCCCACTTCCTCCTCCTCCTCCTAATTGGATTTATTTTTAAGTTGCATTGAAAATAATAAACTGCAGGTAACGCGGGGCTGGACTTTGAGGAAACTAACTTCTGGGCAAATAAGTGCAAATAAGAATCTCGCAAAACAAAAGTTAGGTTTAAATTGCTGTGCCTTGGCGGGGGGTGGGGGTGGGGGCACGAATATGTCAGAAAAGCTGTTGCAGTAAAATGTAAGCCCATCATCTTGGAGGGGGTACAGCGTGGTGGGCGTATTGTTGGCTCGGAAGGGAGAGAAAGATGTATAATTTAATGGTATATACAATCCACTGATCCTATTACTATCCTCCCTGGAGCTCTTGTTAGTTTCAATGGGAGTGAGTGAAATTGACATGGACTTGCATTCCTGGTCATGTGCTTTTTTTTTTCCCCCCCCCCTTTCTTTCTTCTCTTGTGATCTGAGATCCCCTTTTTGTTGATGTTGCTTTCCCACTTAATTATATGCATGTAGGTTAAATGAATACCTGACGAAAGGGCCCACGTTTCAAGGCAGTGACATTTGATAGCTGAGAGGAAAAGTGGCTTTAATGAAAAGCAACCTTTGGAATTCCTGCTTGTGAAAAATCCAATTCAGCTTTTTGTGCTGCCAGCAAGAAATGATCAGTAGCACCAGTGTTTATGGTATGTCCGTTTTGGGATCTACTTCCTTTGCATCTAAATAGCAAAGACAAATTTAAATAGCATGATAATGCACCGAGGACTCTGCATGCAAATATTTTGTAATAAATATCTAATGTTTAATAGTATATTTTCACTTGTCTATATATAAGCATTTTTTTCTCTTGCTATCATTTGTTTATCATTTCTGCTTCAATTGTAGCATTAGTTATGTCCATTGTATTGATCTCAGTTGTGAAACCTAAAGTTGCATGTTACTAGCAGTGCACTATATACACCACTGAACTCCAATGGTATGTAAATTAGTAAAACACGGTGACTGGAGAAAACGAAAATGCGTAGCAATGAATATATACATCTACATATCAATGTACTCGTACATATATGCCTAAAATGCATCTTTTCCTTTTGCAAACTAATAATTTTTGAGTATTTGTTTCAACTCCAGCTGCTTTTCCCTCTTGTACTTTCAGCGTAATCATCTGCTAGAGGTTTTAACTGATGTGGGGCGAGGGAATGTTTTGCATGTAAACAAACAAAATTGGTGTTGTGGCTGAATGTTTACTACTGTTTAATAAGTAGTGTTTTATTCTCAGTTTACAAGTGTCTGGTTACCACTGCTCTGTTCTTAGTGTGTAACAGAAAGAAATAATCAGGTGCTGAAAGTGGCTTCATTTTAATGGTCACTCTCCAGCCCCCCACGCCACCCCCTCCTCCAAAAAAAGTCAGATAAAATGGAGCATGGGGAATTTCAATAGATCTCCTTGTGGTGCAGTAGATGCACCTCTAGGTATGCAATTAAGGCCAAGGAACTAATAACAGAAGTGACTATTAGTCTGTTTTGTGCAACCAAAAAGGGGGTACATTCACTTTTAATTGCATGTGGTAGCAACACATAAGGATGGAGAGCAACCCTAGGAGAGAGAGGGAGCGTGTTTGTGTGTGTGTGTTTATGTGTGTTTGGGATAAGGGGGAGGTCTGGAGTGTGTGGCTGATGATCTCTCGTAATAACATATCTGAATGCAAGAAAGAAATTGAGAGAGCAGTTGCACAATGTACACTCCTATTCCAGTGCTGTAGGTGACTATATTGCTAAACATATTCCTGGTGCTATATGATGAGAACGATCTGATTGCATTTTGCATTTAGAACTTGTTGACTTTGAAGCGATCAATAAGGCGACTGTTTATTTTAGATGCACATAATTTGCCCTGAGAAATGTTTTAAGGAGGAGAGCGAGCGAGTGAGAGCGGAACATTTTTTTTTCCCTTCTTTTTTTTTTTTTTTCTTTCTTTTTTTTCTTTCCTAGAGCTGTTGGAGCAAATGTGATTGCCAGATGGGAGATTTCCCTCTGTGATGTTAAAGCTGTAATATATATTCAGAGCAGATTGGACTGCTGCTTGTGATGAGGAGGATATTACATTTATAAATTTTAAATCGGGAATCGGACAGTATGCTGAGAGCTGAAATTGGATGGTGTGGATGGTTTGGACTGTTAAATGCGATTCCCAGATAATAATAATAATTATAGTAGCAGTAATATATATATGTGTAATAAACACGATACTATTAGGCAGCTATGTATAGTCTATGGCACTTAAGTATATATTTCCAAATATGATTTCTCCTCTCTTACCCTTCTTCCTGAAAATGTTAGAGATTGGAGGTGACTGGGAGGGAGGTTTAGAAGCCAAGTGTTGCCCACTGTTAAGAGAAATCAAATGCAATCAGGTTCCTATTTGAGGAAAAGTTTCGCTACAATTCTTGTTGCGAATGCATCTCTTTCTGAGTTTTTGTTTTGCCCATGTATGTGGCCTGACAGTGCCACAATTCTGAAAGGCTGGAAAATGGGAACTAGTCACACTCCAGCAGCTCTGCTGTTGCAAATTAAAAGTGTGTTGTGGTCAGGAAATGAAAGCTACAATGTCTCTTTTGAACAAGTCGTTTATCAAGAGAAACATCTATCAAGCAGTGACTTGTCACATTGATCCTCTAAAAGTTAGGTCCAAAGTGGAAGCTGCTTTGATGTTTTTGATCCCAAATTTATAAAATTGAAAAAGCTGGAGAATAGGACCGATTTGCACTTAAAAATGACTCTGTTCTGGGCGTGATGAAATCAGCAAGTATCTGTGATACAGAACTGGTAAACCAAGGAGGTATCGGATCTTCTGCCTAATTTTTATTTTCATGTTGAAACTTTAACTTTGCCACACATGTATCTGTTTTCATACTTCTAAAGATTTTCTCTGTATGCTTGTGTATTATTTCATCGGGGATATTTTCTTGCTTAGGAATATATCTGTTGCTTCCAAATGGAACCTTTTTCCGAGATTTTTGTGTTGACATTTATAGAGTTCAGCTTGAGAAGGCATTTTCACGATTTTTTTCTCTTGTCTCAGTCTTATTCCTTTTTTTGTTTTTTGTAATCTTAATTTCCACCTCTTCTCCCTGTGAAGCAAAGTTTCTTTTTATGGCCAAAGTAATGTTTATTGCAAGTAAGGTACATGTGAAGATACCTGTTTGCACAGCTTAAAACATGTCAAGAGTCCTGTTAAGTGTGTCTTTCCCTTCTCATCCTCTTTTCGTTTTCATTTTTGACATATGAAACTCCCTTCCATTCTCAACAGAAGCACTACATTTAAAACTGAGTATAAAGTTGAGGTTTCAAGAAAAGAAAAAACAAAGACAACCAAAAAAAAAAAAACACGCAAAAAAAAACCAAACAAAAAACAAACAAAAAAAAAACTAAGACCAAAACAAAATCTAAACTGATCTTTCACCTCTACTTATTTTCAACCCTTTGAAATGTTTAGCAACTTTTCTAAAAAGTCTGTAATTTTGCATGGAGTTTGTGTTTGGATTATCAAGGAATCCTTTTGATGAAAGGGAGCTTTGGTGTTTGTTTCTCGTTGGGTTTCTCTTGTGTTTTCTCTTCTTTCTGGCTAAGGTATGAATGATATCTTCCTTAAAGCAGAATGGTTTGACTTCTTTTCTTCAATGTCATAAATGAGACTAATACTGCTTATGGATACTTGATAGAGACCCGTTCGCAAATAGGCAGCAACAGCAGCGTGGTGGGAGTTTTGGTGAGTGTTATACTTGCTAATTAATCATGTTTGAAATGAAGGAATCATAGCATGGTCATAAAGGCTCATTGTTGTTTGATGTTTGTAACAGGATGTGACTCCTACACGAATTGGTGGGTTTGAGGTTTTTGTCTTTTTTTCTCCCCCTTCATAATAAGATACCTTCAGTTTATGATCAAATTGTTATTTATTGCAACATCTGTGAAAGCACAGGGATGTCTGCTTCTCTTATTCTAGCAATATTTTAAAGATATGGAGATTGTATTGTTATTGGTATCTTCATCATACAGAAAAAATGACAATCTTATGTCGTTAGCTGTTCTTTAAGACGTTCATATTTAAGCAGAACCAAAAATTCTTAGGTAGTTGGGTTTGTTTGTTTTTTTTTTTTTCCTGATATATTACTCTTTTGCTTATAACTGATAAAATTGTACTTCATGAACTTTTGTGCCTTTCTTGTTTAAGCATATGTAGCAAGGGAAAGAAACTAAAAATATATTCCAGAATAGTTTGTGTACTAGGTCTTTAAAAATTAAACTGTGAAACACTTGGATGGTGTTTTTATTTCCTTGTTTTGGTTTTTAATATGGCTCTTATCAGCTGTGTCATCTGTAGGCTTTATTGTTCACCTTTCAATTAATAAGTACAGTATATGATGGAGAAAGATTTGATAATCTCTTTCAGACGGCAAAGCTTTAGTTTCAAAAATTATTTAATTAAGTCTATATTTCAAGAAGAAGGTTTGTAATCTGCTTTTGTTTAGATGTTCTACTCCTTTTTAAAACATATTTCCTAGAGGAAAATGACTGTATAGTTCCTGTCAATACATTTGTTCAATGAATGCATACAAGAAGCATTGAATGTAATGACTGATCTTCCTGTAGTCTTAATCATCAATTAATAGGCTTATCTGCTTGTTAAGAATGGTACAGAATCAGCATGAGATCTGTGTATACGAAACATTTGTATGTTGTTTATAACAGACAGAGTTTTGATCTACCATTCTCAGATCTAATAATAGAAATATTTGTCTCTTTGCCCTCAATCAATATATCCCTTAAGAGAACAAATTTCACGTAATACTTTCATAAAGTGCCAGATGTATTGATACCAAGTTGATAAATTTAATTACTGGGGTTTTACATTGATTCATTGATCTTCCGATTGGAAGAAGTTCTTCTGCAGACATTTCTGAAGTATTGAGGAAAATTGTATGTCAATAAAGCTTGATTAATTGGTCAATCAGCACTTTTTTTCCTCCTGAGTCATTGATAAGAAAAGGGATAAAAGTAACTCTTAAAAGAATTTGGGATAAACTAATTAGAAGTTCTCATGTGTTCTTAACAGAGCAAATGAGAGGCAAAGCATTATGCAGGTGGAAAAAAATCAACTTTGAAAGTGTTATTGTGCATGTTGGGCCCAATCCTTAGCTGGTGTAAAATAGTTTAGCTTTTAAGAGCTATAGTAACTTATAGCTCCCAGCATCTGGCCCACTGTGGCATTTTGTTTGCTTGTTTGTTTTGTAGGTTGGGGGGGGGGATTTATTTATTTTTTTTTTAATTTTTGTACCATTATTTGGCTTATTGGAAGCTATTTTAAATCTGGTATTATGGCTACCAAAATATGTGGAATTTTAGATAAGCACCTGATCCAAAATGAATGGTATAGCTATAAAAGTAATTTGAAGAGCTGTAAATTCAGGATTGCATATACCTGATATTGTTGCTGAGTATTAAACTCTTGCTGCTGGAGATGCTATCCTCTAAGTGAAAACTTATCTTCCTTACAGGAAAGATCACGTCAGGGAACTCTTGGCTGGGAAAAGGCCTGAGGGTTTTTTTTATGTTTGGTTGGTGGTTTTGTTTCTTTTTGTGTGTGTGTGCTTTTTTTTTTTTTTTTTTTTTTTTTTTTTTTTTTTTTGTGATTGTTGCTATAATAATAATAATAATAAAGTTCCAATACAGAGAATTAGTTTATAGTGATTATTTTCCAGGTGAAAAACCTTACTGGAGTACTTAGCTCCATTTCTGTGAGGCATGCGACCTTTTCACCCTGTGTCAGTGATATTTTTATAGAGTGTGTGAGAAATGTGAGCATAAAGAAAATTCCTGAAGATCATTCAAATTTTGTTTTTTTTTTTCTTTTTTAAAAAGGGGGGGGGGGGCAACGGGGAGAGAAAAGAAAAAAAATATACCTGAATCTCAGTACAACATATGCATCTCCCTTAGGGAAACTATTCCTTTATAGGATGATAGCTAATACAGAAGAACCGAGAAAATCCACTTGCAATATGTTACCATAGGTTTGACAAATACAGTCTTATCCTTCAAGTAGCACAGAGTCCTAGACTGTAATGGAGGTCAAAGGAAATCTAAGGCTTTCATTCCTTTAATAATCATACTTGCCACCCCTCCGATCAGCATGTTAAAGAAAATGCATGTATATGTATTAAGTTTCTTAGAAGATAACTTGTATTTGCAATAACATGCTAAATACAAGTGGGCTTCACTGCTATTGCTTCTGAATACCTGTTGATGTTGGTCTTGCTGTGTGACAAGTGAAGGTAAAATGGAAAGGGAAATAGTTGGTCAATCTTGGTTACCAAAGTCTTGAGAAACTGGGGTGAGAGATTGGGCTTTCACAAGTCAGTTTGAGAATGGGAAAAAATACTAGAAAGTATAATCTGCAGAAAGCACCCTCATTAAGAGCTTACGGGGTTGTCTGCAGTGATAAAAATGCAGAGTCTGCTTCCCTTTTGCTGAGTTATGTTGCCATGAGGTATCGGCACACACCGTATGGTAATAACAATATTGTATGTCTGTTCCTATAGTGCTATTAATGGTACCTGTCAAACATATCATAATACTAAACTATCTGTTTAATCATATAAACAACACTTCTTATTACAATGGCTATTGTATTTGTACAATAGAAAGAACAGTCATGTTATTATATTTAAATAATGGAGTAAAACTTTGTTCTTTAAACAGTTTTTCTCTATGTGAAGAAAGTTTCATGTGTCTCAGCTATAATTAAAAGTAATACAACTACAGATGACTGTCATGTCACTGCCTGATTTTTTTTATTATTTTTTATAATAGTCTATTAAGTATGTAGTCTGATGTGCCATGAAATACTGAAGTAGCAATTACCAGTCATATTATTTAACTGCTACAGAGAAACTATTTTCTCAGTTCTTTTAAAGTACAGTGCAGCTACTGCTAATATATTGTTAGTTAAATTTCAAATATCCTGAAAATGATGTGGACAAAAAAGGTGAAATTATTTTGATGCAATAGCAAAGTTCTGTGATGCAAGTCCATTTTTGCTCCAGGTTCCTTGAAATCATGTAGTGCGTGGACTTTTTGTTATTTCTTTTAACCCTTTCATATTCTGCTTTTAATGTGTCATGTACTCATTGTTAAAGCATACGGTTAATTTTCTGTATATCACTTGCTTAGTGCATGAAGATGTATGCCACAATTTTGTGTGATATTTTTGAATGTGTGCATGTGTCAAGCTGGTTATAGATTGGGGATGATAAATTGGTTTCAGTAATCCGTATTTTATTTGCATTAATACTCTTGCAGTAAGAGCATACTGTGGTCAAACTTCATGATCTAAGATAGCTGTCTCACATCTAATTAAGCAGGGTCTGAATGAATGTCTCTGGTATGGGTCATAATTGAGCTTTTTGTTTCTTGTCTTCAGTGTGATAAAATACTTGAGGGACACAATGCATGTTTGCTTATCTCCTGCTAATCTGAATGGAATTTGAAAATGAATATTGAGAGGGAATGGGAGAAGGGGCTGGACCTGGTGGGTTACAGGGTTTTGCAAGAGGAATGTATCTTCATGCTCTTATTCAAGGTTTGTTTTTTGGTTTTAAGTTGTTTTTTTGTGTGTGTGTGGTTTTTTTTTTTTTTTGTCTGTTTTAGAACAACTGCTGTTTGCCTTTTAATATATTGGAAATAACATCCCTATTTTCCTCTGAGAGGTTTTTCCGCCTTCTGTCTCCTCCATTCTGACATACAAGCAAGTCATTAATAAAAAAGCATTTATACAGTGAGCTTGAATTATCGCTTAATAAAACTATGAGTACTATATGCTGCAAAGGCATTCCTAGACAGTACAACAGATGTTACTGTGTATATGTTTCTTCTGGAGACATGGTGAGAGGAAGAGCCACAATTACTTTATACTGAGTGACAGCGGGGGGAGAGGATGGATTGGAATAGCAAAGATATATGCAGAAATTATTAATCCCTGGCAATAGTATCAATATTGACATTCAAAATATTATGAATCGACAGCCTTCCTATACAGACTTCTGTGATAGCAGTGCTTTTAGATGAAAAGCAGGTATTTATATACCTTGCAGCTCCATGTGGTCATGTTGAAAGTATGAACTTACTTACCACAGATTCTGAGAAAGTGGAGGTTAAAGTCCTCTGTCTTCTTTAGACCTATCTGATTACTTCAGCCTCCTGTGTTGACACAGAGAAAGAAACAGCTAGATTCTATGCTGGAAGAATAAGGTTTGCAAGCACTGACTGATATAAGGTATCCCATTGTGATACCTAAACCAAATTTAAAAAAAAATCAAGCATCCTTTTCAAGTAAAACTTGAGAAACATAGAAAGGAACAGCAAAGATGTATCTGAACACACTTGAAGGTGCACCAATTTACTTTCAAAAAAGATCTTTCCTATCACTCATGGATAGCTCCACCATGAAAAGCGATATCAAAAGATCTCAGAAAAGTAACTATTCTTTTATGTCTTGGGAACTCAGATGCTTACAAGATTGTTTCTGAGAAGGAAAAGAATTGATCCTATTTTCAGTCCCTTGTTGTTGGCATTTGTGGAATGCATCATTATCTACAGTATTGTAGAAATATACTCTTGGTATATGAATATAATTCTGTTTCCTCTTGAAGCTCTAAAAAGTGCAATTTTGATGTGAGACAGCTCAGTCTGGACAATATGATTTTATAAATCCTTTCTTGCACTATATATTTAAAATACATGTGGAGTTTGATGAAGATCTTTGAACTTAATTGATAAATTATCTGCATGATTAGAGAAATTCAAACTTTAAATGGGTTTTGAGACTTTGATTTTTTTTTTTAATTTATGAAAAATAATATAAACTTAAGGTGACTTGTGATAATTTGTGAACTGGATATCCTTATTCAGTCAGAAAGTTGCTGGATTTAAGATAGCAAGGTTCAGATTTTTTTATATGGAAGGAGAGTGTAAATTTGCTAATTCTTCAGCTGAACACAATTTACAAAATTAAGTGGTTTTGTGTTTACTTCTGTTAGATATGCAGCTTTATAATAACTACATATCTATGACAATAATTCTTCATGTCTTTATAGAATTTCTAGTAATTCTTTCTTACACTTTGCTTTCGATAAAAGCTGAACCAAATATATTTTTAAAACTGTTCATGCAGCAGTTAAGCTTTTTAAATTATTGAGTTTAATATTTTTCTTTGACTTTCATTCGTTTCATTTCATACACCTGTGTAGGCATCCTTTATGCTACAACACTGATATATTTTTCCACTTCCAGTTCAAAAACTTTAGTGGTGACATCAGTTCAGCTGATACCATCATAGTGCTATCGAGAAATTTAATTTATTATTCAGATTAATGTTCGCATTGGTGGAGAGCTGAAGCTGAAAGTCTGTAAGTCCTATGTAATGAGGGGTATGAAGCACTTCTCGTTATTTGGCCCCTAGCATCTGTCACTGTCATAGTCATATCAAAGGCACACCTTAATATGCAGAGAATATCTTTATTGAGACACAGTTAAGTTTAAGAAGTCTTTATTTCAAGCTTGGTTTTTTTTTAAATTATTTTTTTAAGGTTATCTATGGTTAAAATATATTTCATGATGTGCTTACAGAAACTGAATAACAAGGGCCTTAATGAATGACATTTTTAAAGTTTTCACTAGTTAGAAATATTCAAACAGTTATAATGTGATATTTCTTCCATCACTGAGCAGATTATACATATGGTACAGAATAACAAGCAAACTGACACTAGTATTCATTTGGAGTAATAATTTCCATGACTAATTAAGGAAAGATGCTTTGTTATTGAGTAATTAGCAAGCACACTACTTCCACCACCCCCCTAAGATGTCAGCTGTTTAGAGATAGTAGAAGTCCTTGCTTTCATTCATGACAGGCAAGTCGGTTTTGGCTAAAGTTACTGTTCCTTTCTGTTTCAGAGCTGCTACAACAGCTGCAGTTTGAGCCTGAAGGCTCTGAGTGGCTCAGATAACATCAGGAATAGTATTGCATCTCTGCAAGTGCAATTCAGGCTTCCACTTTTGGGTGCTCAGTTATCAGAGGCGCTCAGTCCCTCCAGTTTGCATGGACTTTGGATAGGCAGGTGTGCATCAAATCTTAGAAGCCAGGTGATGTGTCTTATAAGGAATTTCCTCAGAAAATGGTAGGCATTAGCTTTATTTGTACTTCTTAAATGCTACAATCTCCCTCTTGAGGAGTTAATGCTCCATGATAGAGTACATAGGGCTTTTGATTTTTCCTGGTGGTTGAAAGAGCACATTTTAGATTCATCAGGACAAAAACTACATATGTTATGTAAAGGTATAACAAATGACTAATCGTGATTTTGGATGAAAGAAACTTGAAACGTGTTTGTTACTGTGTAAAAATTCCAAGGAGCAAAATGCAGAGTAAATGATGCTGTTCTAATGCAAAATCTCCCTTAGTTACCTTCTCCCTCTTTCTGATCCTATTTTTCCTTCCGCCTCCCCCCCCCCATGGGTTTTTTAAACAATTATGGGCATTGTGCTCCTCAATGGTGCATAGTTGCTGTAAAGATAGATGCCCTCAAATAATGAGTTTCTAATAATAATCAGAGGGAGTTAGATTAAACTGGTTTTGTATAGAAATTTTACAGTGTGAAAAAGTACACCTAAAATCCTGAGATATATTTACAGGAGCTGAGCCTATTTACAGAGGACTAACCCAATTTTGTATCTGTGCATGTGTGTGGGGAAGGGGGAGTAGAGGCTTCTGTTTTTTCCACCTGCTTTAAAGTCTTCAGAAGATTTATTTTTTTTCTAGTACAGATTTCTATTTTGCTTTCTGATAACAGAGTATGTTTTAAAATTGTAACTTACTAATTGGCTTCTGTGTTTACACTGGAAAGCTTGCATTCCTTCAAATGACTTCTATCCCTGTTCTTCTTTCTTTCTTTCCGTTTCTTCCCTCCACTCCTCTGTCTCTTTATTTTTTCTGTCCACCAGTGAAGTTTATTACATTAGATTTTTTGCTTTCTTCCCTATTTGAAAGTTCTGAAGGGAAGTAAATGAGAGTGCTAACTACAGTAATAGATAATTGTAAATTTAGAGTGTCACTATATTAGCTAAGAAAATATTTTTCCTAACAGGTACTGGATCAACAAGGCTGTACAATAAACAGAGCAAAATAGTTTAACTTATGGTTTAGAAATATGTATGCCATTTAAATGGAAACAAACCCCCAAATCTCCCACATACCTTTTGGGGTTTGGTGAACAAAAGCTTGCTTGTACAGTCCAAATTCCCCTGGGCCTTAATTTGCAATAACATTATTTAAGCTTGGCTGATATAAATCCATTGCAGAGAAATAGAAGCTCTCCCTCCTGGCTTTTCAAAGCTGTTCCATGCCCCCTCTCTATACCTACCCAACTCCCCCCGCCCCCCTCTCCACTTCCCCCTGGCTCTGGTTCTCAGCCTCTGTCTTACCCTGCCACTGTGAAACTCTTTTGTATTTGAAATATAGTAAATGTAGAAATACCTCACTTCTGAAACACAGAAAAGTGCCATTCTGCATGGTCTTACTGACATCTCTACCAACACACATGTAATTCTATCTTCTGACCAAGATCAAGGCTATAATCACTTTAATATCTGTTGTGTCCTCTACCAGGTGACCTGCAGCCTTTCATTGTAAAGATAAGAGACTCTGATATAAAAAGTTATTTCTTCTGTAAGACTGATCTTATAGAAAATACTAACCATAAACTGAGGAAAAACTTGTGCCCACTTAATATGCTCCTGGGGTGCCAGACTATCTGGATATTTGCTTGTGGGTACAGTACTGGCATTGTTGGATGCTCAGCTCAAAGCTGTTCTGGAGCAGAATTGGGTTTGGGTGTAATCCTTTACAGCTACCAGTAAATAGGGGAATCACTGTAGCTTGATGGAACATTGAGTACTACAACTGTTTATATTTTGCTGCTAATAAAATGGCAGTCTACTTTGTCATTAAGAAGCTTGTCTTTTTGAAATAGCAATTGAGGTGCAGTTCCGAGCTTTGTGTTAGAGGGAAGAGTTAAGAAATAGATGCGCTGCATCCCCAAATGTGGGCTGAAGGATGGTGAGTAATACATGCCTTGGCATGGCATTTGCCAGAAGCATGTTTGGTGTTTGGTTTGGTGGAGGATTTCTGTGTGTGTATGGTTTTGTTTTTGGGTTTTTTTAGCCTTCTTCTCCCTGTTCTGGTTTTGAAGGGTGTAAGGTACTCTGATAAGCAGAGAGGAAAAAACAACAGGAAAAAATACTTCCAAGCAAGTCATTATAGCATATCTCAATGACTGAGCTCCACACTTAGATTTAATTAGAAGACAATCGCACTGGAAAACTGGTCATTTTAGTTATAGTTAACGACTGGTTCTCCCCTACCCCCAATCAGAACCGATTATATGCTGTATAATGTGATTTCAACAAGAAAATTAAGTATGAATAGGCACGATAGTATTGTGTGGTTGCAATAACAAGGTTTTCATTAATGGTATTAATTTATCATTGAACTATCCTTCTGAAGGTGAAAAATCACTGTTTTCCTTGTGGTATCTCCTTTTACTATATATACCAGGCAGTATCAAATTGGGGTATTTTGCATATATTTTAAGCAAAAGGCTGTGACTGGATACCTATTAATATGTTCATTATGTGGTAAAAAGGCACTGAAAGAAGTGAAACCTTGTATATCCATGTTTCTTACTGGATAAGTACTTTCAGGATGAATTTTTTATGTGGTAATATAATTTACTAGTGTACAGTTTCTGAAGTGTCATGGGTAGTTCAATGCTGGATTTCAGGCAAGCAAGTTCATTTCCTGGTTAGCTGTAATAAGACTTACTTGCTGTCAGTAGTACGATAATAAGGATAAAAATCATGTACTAGTTAAGAAAAAAAAATCTATCCATTTGCATTCGTGCACCAAATTCCACTTGGTGATATGCTTGTTGGGCTGAGCTATTAAGTGCGCTGTGGGCTGTATTTCAACTAGTGTATGATTGACTAGCTATATTAGAGCTTTTTACTTACAGCCAATGCAAAATTTGTCCCTGGTTTTACCCTGAGATGTTTTTGCCTTTAAAAAGATCCACGTTTTACGAGCACACAGGTGGGTGGCAAGAAAATTTATCGTTATTTGTAGGGTGTGGCTCTATGTTACAGTAAGAGTAAACTGAATGTGAACTGAATTTATTTTTTATTTTGATTCCAAAGCCCACCTGTGGGAATTGACATATCGTCTTAAAATTGCAAATCTGCATTTTATGCACTGTGCCAAAGCACCCATGAGCTCATTAAGCAAAGCCTTTTTCAATTATATCTTGTGTTTATGCATGTATTTATACTTGACAGGAATCCTTTAGAGGTTTGGTTTGCTGTATTAATACTTACAGTGTCTTGAAGCTCATAAAATAAGCTTAAAAGAAAAAAAGAAAAGTGTAAGCACTGCTTACAGGTCTAGCTCTGGTAGCTTCCTCTGTACTTCAGTAGCTGCTGAAAAGCTCTTTGGCCAGACATCCAGCCTCTAGAGGGCACGACAGCGGCCTCCTCTGCCAGACCCTCACCTGCGCAGCCAGCTGCAGAAAGTTTTAACGCCTACAGAGAGAATCCCGCTTGTGTTGCGTAATGCAATCTCCATATGTATTCCTTATTATTCCTGGAAGTTTGCTACAATAAGTGGTTTGCTTTCCTTTTTTTTTTCGTCTGGGGGAAAGTCGTTGTGTTTGTTGTGCTGTTTGCCTTTTTTTTTTTTCCCCTTAGTGGTGGTGATCTTTATGGAAGTAAAGGCTCAAATCCAGTATGCTATAAGTATATGCCTCACAATTATTTCTTCACCTGGTAGAAATCTTTCTTTGTGTATACACTGCTCTTTACTGTAGTAAAGAATACAGAAGCCAGGGCACAGTCTCAAATACTGTGCCCTGGCTTCTGTATTCTTCACTGTAGTATTTGAGACTTGCAAAATTAGGTACTAAAATTTATTATGTACTAAAATCTAGATAATAAATAATTCAGGTGGGCTGAAACCCTGTTAACCCTACTGTAGTCAACTAGGTTCAATTGCTCAACCCTTTCTCCTTATGGACTGTTATTAATGTTGATATTTATGTGAAGTCATACTTGTTCTTCAGTTTAAGTATTTGACTGTGGTTCTCTACTCCAGTATATCATCATTAGAAATCAGTAGGTTTCCAATAATTCAAATAAATCTGATTGTCTGATTCAAACTTTCCTTAGATCTATTGATGCAGAACAAAAGAGCAAGTATTCTTGGATTTGGTACTAGAAATTAAGACATGCCGCAATCCGTAGTTTAGTTTTGGTCTAAGAACATGAATATGTTTAGGTAAAAAGATATATTTAAGAAAATTTTGTCTCACAGTGTCATTAACCAAGTACACAAGTTTTCCCAAAAATATACTGCTTCAACATGGGCACTTCCTGCTTGAGCATTTTTAAATGTTATTTTTCCAATTTGAATTGAAATAGAAGGAGAAAAAGTATCTCCTGCTGATGACTTCTGTAAGTCCTCCCTGTAGTAGCAGATAGGCCTGTTACTCTAGGCAAACTCTGCTTGTTAATTTCATGAATTCAGCATTTTAGCTACACATTCAGTCTTGAGCCATGAAACTTAACTGCATTGTTGAGTTTCTACGTTTCTGTACAACATAGAGAAAAATTGAAAGAGAATCCAGCAAAAGTTAAGAGGATTGGTTTTGTTTATTTTGTAGGTCACCTGGCATATGACTGGGAGATCTATGCTCAATTCCCTCTTAGTTTTCCAATCAGTTCTTTAAAAATAATTAAAAAAAAAGACTAAAAAGCTTTTTATATATGAAGTGTATACTAGTGATACTAGACCAAATTTTGTTGGGGGAGGTTGACAGTGAGCTATGTACAGTTTGGAAGATTTATTTACTGTGTTCTTAGGTTGATGCAACGCCATATGCAAAGTTTTCCATTGTTTCAAAATGTCAGAATGTCTTTGTTGGTTTAAGGGTAGTTACAGTTCATGGAGATGTAGGGATGGGGACTTCCCTGAAAGTGCTAGGCCATACTTTTTGTCTTGATCACCTGTGGCTAACAGATAGTTAACTTACTGCAGAAATAATGGTGACATTGTTTTGTGATTCATCTAATCCACTTTTTCCCCAAGGGGCTGAGACAGTCACTAGTGTGTCACATCAACCTTGGCATACACCCAGGTTGCAAACTTGTTCCTTCATTCGGTGTTGTGTGTTGGAGCTGTGCTGTAAACTGCCCAACATACAGAAACCTCAATAAAAAGGGATGTCTAACACCTGGAGGGCAGCATGGTTAACCCCTTTACAAACCTAATCTCTGCAGGGTTAGGGGTATTCAGCTTCAGCTGTCATGGAAAAGGGTTGGATATATAGTTAGGATATATGGTCAGTATTAAATAACCAAGTTTGTTGATGATAGAGTTGTTTACAGCCAGAGACTGTCCCTGCTTTTCTGCTTGAGAGAAACTCTTTTTTCCTAACTGCCAGTAAAGGATGGCATCATCCAAGCATATCCCTTATTGTTATCCTCCAAACCCCCATATCTTCCACCTTTGTTTTCCACCCTGACAAATGGGTGGCTTTTACAGCTTGGTCTGAAAGCCGAAAAAATCAGGCTGTTTTAAAGTGAGTGAGGGGAAGCAAGTCCTGGAGCAGGAAGCATCCCTGTGAAGGACATAGTGCCTGTAGTCCCCTCACTGGAGGGCCATCATCTGTGGCATCATGGTGGCAGGCAGAGCTAACTAGGTCTCAGACGGATCAAAATAACAGGGACAAGTGTATATGCCATGAATGTATCAATACAGTTTATAGTTGGTTTGGGTTTTTTTAAGTAGTTATGTGGGGAAAATAATAATTTTGATGGGAAATATTAAAGCACTGAGCAACTCAGATGTAAGTTGAGTGAATGTTCTCCAATTTTTGTGGCTGGAAGGGTATGTGTCATGGTTTGGGTCTGAATTTGGAAAACTGTGAATTTTGCCCTTGTGGTGAAACATTGTGTCTCTTAAATGTAGGAGAGGGGAGAAAAATGGCAAAAGATATGTATATATATATATATATATTTTTTTTTTCCTGCTGAACAAATGATAGCAGGAGCAGAGCCATCTTCATTTTAGAATTCAGGTTCCAAATTTCTCTTTAAACCATTTTTAATAGAAACCTTAAGTTATAAATCATCTAAGCAATTACCTGAACACAGAAGGAGTGGGGCCTAGCCTGGACTTTAGCCCCGGATGTTTCTGGACTACAATAATGGCCCTGCCCAGATATTTACAGCTTAATTCTGTTCATGTGCGCTTGTTCATAAATGGTTCCTTTTCCATTTCCAGTTCAACAACTGAACCACTTAAAGTAGAACATGATTTAAACTTGAATGATGACAAAATGTGAATAGAGACAATCTACCTTTAGAAATTTCAAAATCCATTTCCAATATTTAAAATGTAAGGTAACTCTTGAACAGAGAATGATTGATCAGTAAATGCTCCCTTTCAAATGTCTTATTCTATTCTTTTTATATATATATATGTGTGTGTAAAACCTGATTTTGTACATTTTTTTCTTTAGCTTTGCTGCGATTCAGAGAATTTTTTTTTTTTTCTCCTTTTAATGCTGTGCCATCTAGCACTACTTGCATTGCAAGCCGGTGCATCTAACCTTGCTCCTCTCCCCATTCCTGTCGTCCACGCTGCTCCTCCAAACCAGCCCATCGCTTGAAACTAAACAAATTGAGAATAATGATTGGTAACCATCTGCTGTGCTGAAATTCCACGTACAGCAGTTAACTCCATTTTACAAAACAACTTCAATCTAGTGAATTACAGTGCAGTACTTGGTGGCAGCAGATAGCAACAAGCAGTTTTGAGTTCCTCTAGACAAAGCAGTTCACGTAGGGAGCATTATGCAGAGTCACTTAGTGGTGTTGGGGTTTTGGTGGGGATACTTCTGTCATCAGAGAGTTCAGTGTAATGCATCTGAAACTAGGAGTCTAACCACTGCCTGATTATTTCATTCAATTATAGAAGAGGCTGGCCCATAAAACAGGGCAGAAGTGATTTTGCAAATATGCACCCTTTATTTTGGTTTTCTGATTCTGCATCTGCAGTGAAATGTGATGTGTGGCATGTTCAGCTTTCATGTGACTTTTGGAGTGACCAGTGAAAACCTCAACCAAAAATTAGATTGCGTAGCTGGTCAGAGTATATTGAAGAACAATAATTATTCATAGAGATCCTATTGAAGAAACTTTTTTATTGATGTAGATCTATAACAAGAAGCACTCTTAATAGTGAGTCTGCCAAACAGCAGATATTCAAATAGTGGCAGACTATGATGTAGTTAAAATAAGTGCCATTATCATCTATGTTTTTAACACAATCTCAGTTATTTGAGCTTAGGTTTTGATTGTGTATAAAGAAAGTTGCTTAAAATGGGCAGTATATTGAGTTCAAAGGACCCATACAGTTCATAAATTCTCCGGTGTCTACTGGATTTTTCATCAGGGAGACTTCCAATAAAAATGATCTATTTTAGAAATAATATTGTTTAGTAGGTTGAAATGTGGTGTAATAAAATTAGACCTTCAGTCTTCTAAAGTTACTACTTAGATGGCACCCTTGGGATGGGAAAATGGCTGTATAAGCAGATGAATCAGACAGTTTCACTGATGGATACATTTGTCAGTCTCTGTTACAGATATAATATATTCTTATATCTGTAATCCTGACACTGTTACATCCAAATGAAATCAACATGAGGTTGTCATCTTTAAGCAAATATGTTAAGTGTTGTCTTTTGTGCTTTGGATTTGAAAGAAAGGGGCCCAAGGGAGCCAGCATCATGCAAATGGAACAAATCCCATTTCTTCTGAGCTGTGCTGTTTCCCCCTTCATGGCAGCTGGCTGTGTTATCTTTGTGTGTTTCTCTGAGTGCTGACAATTCTTTCAGTGATCTAAGTTAGGGCACATTAGAAAGTGGAAGCAGCTGTCTGTCGTTATACTGAGAGACGTGTTTGCTCTACTGCAAAGATGAAGGACCATGAATCCTTGACACACTCTCTCCCCCCTCCCCCTTTACTTTCCAACATGATCAACATTCAGACGCACAGATTGTCTGCTTGGACAGTTTTTTGTTCTGACTGACAGCATCTGGCATAGACAAATTTAAAAATACATAGCATGCCATGCTTGGAATTGGAACATCCCTTCTTTATTAATCTTCTCATTTAAACCATTCATTTACATTTCAAGAAAGGTTACAGCTTGATATGGTTGAAACATTTATTTTAAATGAATAACCTCTTAATGAAATACCTTGAATGAGCACCAAACAGCCAGTGTTCATTAAAAATTACACCTGATTAGTATGGCCTTGGAACTGTTGCAAAGACGTGAGATTCCCGCATTGTCTCAATCCATAATAAAAATTAAAAAAGAAAAAAGAAATTAAAAAAGTGTTTAGCATGTGTGTGTAATTTCAGATTATTTTTTTTTTTACCACAGAGCTGAATGAGAATGGTGTTTTCACTTGCAACTCCACATCGTTTCCAAGAGTACCATGTTATAAAGCACTAGTCTTTAAAATGCTGTTTGTCTAATTAAATCCAGTTTTGCTGGAGCAACACATTTGAAGGAAGCATCTAAATAGTGTTTTGTTTCATTCTGCTAAGGCGTTTATGATTTGAGAGACAAGATGCTTTATGATTTGTTGTAATCTGAAATTCTCCGTATATATTTCTACTGAGAAGTATTCACATGTTTGTGTACAATACTTTACTAGTATAATAGAACTGAAATGATGGACCACCCACTAAAATGTTTATGCACCTGCACAGGCATATATGCACACGTACATTCTGTGCACTCTCATCTTCATGATCCAGGTTAGCAACGCAGACATGCTTGTCTAGCATTTATGTAAAAATAATATGAAAATTGCCTGTACCACTCAAAATATGGACTTTGAGCCCAGGAAGGGAGTAAGAAAAACCTCTTCTTGTACTAGGCATTTTAGAGGCTTTGGATCACTGTGGATTGCAGCTTTAAGTACTCACAGTACAGGAAAAAAAAAATTACAGAAGAGGGGGAGAAACCCCAGTATTATAATAAAAGAGAGGACTGTTCAAGTGCTTGGCAGTAAATATGTAAAGCAAGTATCCTGGCTTATTTGGAGACGAAAGAGATGCTGTAGCAGACAGGCTCAATTAACAATTGTAAGCAGGAGAGGGCTTATATTCCTTCAGTATATGTAAGAGAGGTCATTTGCTTTAGGATAAATTCTGACAAATTTCAGATATAGACATAAAGACTGGAATAAATATGACAAAAGATTTTCAGTTGCACATTAAGCCTTTTATATTTGCAGTGACCATTTGCATTTTTCTCAGTGAATATATTTCTTTTTTTATTAATGTTTTCCTGAATAATATATTTTTAAATTAATTGTCTGTGAAAAAAACATTTTAGGACAATAAGAATTTTAATGCAGGCTTGAAATATCATTTACGCTTTTTTAAAAATTCCATAGTAATGCTTAATCTATTTTTCTTTTCTTGAAGAAGCACTAAGACGGTAAGTTTTCAGCACAGGTTTTACTATGCTAGTTACATATAATCATAAAAGTGAAATAAAATTTTATTTTAAATGAAATCACATTTCTCTCCCCACCTCCAAAACTGTTCCATTTATGTGAAAAATTTCTATTTTGATTTTTTTTTTAATGACTAGTTATAAAGGCTTGTACAGATATGCATCTGTAAGCAAACTGGGAATAGGTTAGAGAACACAATTCCCTGGTGTAAAAAGCAAGGTTTAGCAGTAATGCTTTTAATCTGGACTTGTAGAGGATTCAGGAGCATCCATAGATCTGCTTCAGTAATTACCATACCCCAAGTGGCACTGGAAGAGACATTTGCCTAAAAACTTGATGTCTTCATTACACTGTTTACATTTTAATTAGAAACATGAAAATTAGTGATTCATACGGACAACTGTAGTTTAAGTGGGTTTGCTCACCACCCAATAAATCATGGGGGGGGGGGGGGAAGGGGGGGGAACAGGCAACCCCCCAACCTGCATCTGCAAGAAACAAACCCTTTCAATTCTTACAGCTGTAATAAATAGTTTACTAGGAATCATTCATGGGAATAATATGATAGTATTAGAAGCTGGTTAAAATGTGCTTTTTATTTTGTCAGGGATGAAATTTCCCTGTAAATTAGCAAACAATTTTAAAGGTAAAGGGACTTGCACACAGTACTACATGTGTGTGAATGATGTATGTATAGGATATACATATGTGGTCTCTGTATGTGGATATATATAAAATTGTAGCTGTATTAAGGAGTAGAATTGATGTAGAAATGTTTTGGCAGTGCTGAGCATTATGTATGGCTGCAGAGAACCCAGCTTAGCCTGTTTCAGTATGTCTCTAAATACATGTAAACATTTGTATAGCTGCACACAGAGATGTATATGTACAAATACACACGTGCACACACACAGAGACAAGTAAGGATGTGTTGATAATTTCCCCCTGAATTTTACATGTACCTACCAGCACTAGTGGCCTAAACCCACTCCATCCAGGAGTGAGGGAGAGAAGCAGTGGTGCCTGTCAATGGCCCTGCCTGAGTCAGCAGCATGTCCAGTGCCTGCGCCGGGCGACAGTCACTCATCCCACCCTGCCCTCCTGGGAGGCCTCCGGCCTTCTCCGCAGCGAGGAGAATGACCCCTCTGTCTGGCACGTTCAAGATCCCGAATCTCACCACATCGGTGTGTGAGTTCAAATCCCTACTCCTAAAGGCAGAGCTGGGATTCCAGCTAATGACTCAGAGATACAGAGGGTCAATGCACTGGTGATCTGGTGTACTGAGCCATCGCACCAGCTTAGTTGTACTTTTTTTTTTTCTCTCCCTCCATAACTCACTGTCTTACCCTCCCTATTTCCACCTCCATTCCCTTATGATAAAAAGGATGATATGCAAAATTGCATTTTTTCTTCTAAGAATACTTAGTGGGTCATATTCCTTCAGATTCCAGTTTGATCCTTTTGATCTTAAAAAAAAAAAAGGGGGCAAAAAACAAACATTTTGCTTGGGGGGACATGGAGGAATTGTTTTGTACACTATTAACTTCATGTTATAGGCTGTTTTGGGTATTGTGCATATAATACATAGGTAACCAGTTTATTTGAATGGGAGTGTGAGTAATAAGTAAAAACTTGTTTGTTTTTTTTTAATACTTATGTTGTTGGTTTTAGCTGAAAATAAGGAAGTTTCCTTCTCTGTTATTACTGGATTTCATAAGATTTGTAGGACAGTCTCTTTTCAGAACTCTCATTCTGCATTCTGTTATTTATATATATGTATATAAAAATTTACATATATATTTATAATTCGTGTGTTCATCATTTTTTTTTTGACAGTACATGATCTACATCAGAATAAGCATTTTGTAAAGATGTTACATGTATTTCTGTTGTTTCATTATTCAAGTGGTATTTCTGAGCCAGAGAACAAGTAAACCAAGATAAAACTTGAGGCTATTTTCATGCTTTATATAAGCGTTTAGCATGCCCCCAAGAGACAATAGTGTCTCTTTTTTCTTTTTTTTTTTTTTTTTGCATTTGTTGCAATGTTAAAATAAAATTTCAGTTTATGTCAAATACTTTCATGTAATGTGAAGATTTATTTTCCTTTTTCTTAATTTTTTATCAAAAATTATTGGTATTGTCTCTAATCCTGGTAACTTGGCAGCACTGCGGTGCGATTGACTTAGTGACAGTACTCTGTCTTCATTTGTTCTGGTGTTTCTTTTTTTTCTTTTTTCTTTTTTTTTTTTTTTTTTAACTTGTCTTCTCAGGTGTAGGCATGTTATAAATGCGGCTAAACAGAACTGTCTACATCTGCAAAGACAGAAACATGCTGCTTGCTTGTACGTACTGCAGAATTCTAATAGTTTTGTGCTATCTGTTAAATTCAGTGTGCTTTTTGCATTGTGGCACGAAACAGTTGTGCTGTGAGGGAAGCTGGCTGCCTGCCAGCCATCGACTATGAAATCCTGGATACCTGAGAGCTTATCAGTTCTTTTGCTTTGTAAAAGAAAAAGTGATGAAAATGTTGGTAAACTGCCATGAAGGTTTAAGGCTGCTGGAATAAGGAGCCGTGTAATCAGATTGGAAAATGGAGCTTGAGATTCTCTACATGGGAAGCAGTCGCCTGTGGACCTACCGAGATGCTGTGCAAGTGCCCGAGCTGACCACTTTGTTAGCAAATCAGCTTGTTTGCTGCAGCAGCAGGGTGGAATAGGCTAGTCCTTGTGATGGTATGTAACACAAGTAATATCTCTTGCTTTGCACAATGTAATCAGCTTGCAATTAGCTCACTCTACATTAACCTTCTTGATATTTTTCCCTTTTGTAAGAGTGTGCGCTTTAAACAATTAACTATAGAAAGTAATCCTTCAAGCAAATCAAAGCAATCCTTTAATTTTATCACCCTGCTGAAAAAGTATCAGGTGGTCAACTGGTCTTCATCAGCTGCTGGAAATTCTCAGGCTCAGTGTAGCGTGGAGAGGTTCTTTAACCCATTCACATTTAGAAAAATGTCAAGATTTTATATTTCTCACATAATATAATGCTGCATCATGAAGCTGCATTTGGAATTGTTTTAATGAATAGCCTTGGAAGAGTCCTTTTCTATACAGACAGCTTTTACGCTTCTGTTTGTTTAGGCATTTCCATACACTACCTCTCAGAAAGCTTTGATGACACAGCCACTTGTACTGATAATTCCGCTGCTTCACCTCCAGTGAACTTGATTCACTAAGGTTGGAGAGAACAAGGCTATCGTTGCTGATCTTGTGCATTGCTTTTTAATCCTCTGAAATAAAAGCCAGATAACAGGAAAATTTGTGTGGTAGGCAAAGTTCCTTTTAGGTAGGAGAGTTAAAGTTTCAGTGCCATTTGTGGAAATGTGAAAATATGGAAGCTTGAAGTTTAGCTAAGGAAAATAAAACTTTAATCAAATTAAGAATGCAGAACACAGTCTGCCTTGCTGCTCTTTGAGTGGCTTACCCACCCAAAAGTTCCTTTGTCTATGTGACAATTCGGGGTTTTCTTACAGTCTTGAATTTTCCAGAGTCATCCTGTAAAACAGGTGATTATTTATACCCTGGTAATATAGTGTAATAGGAATATGCCTGGTATTTCATGTAAAAGTTTGCTGCTATGTAAATAATTGTTTGACATGCCTTGCTGATTTCTAAACTTAAATCACTCGACAGTTATGCTCATATGAATAAGACCAGTGAAATTAGTGACAAAAATATTTATGAACAATAATATTGTGCATAAGCCTTATTCATATGCATCCATTATATGAAAATAAATACTGTAGGTTATTTAAGGTAATAACAGAGTGATCTAAAACTCCTATCCAGATATTTTGTTTCGAGGACATTGGAAATGGTCAGCAGCTGCTTTGCGGCTCCCCACAAAAAGTAATTTCAGTCATTTCATTGAATTCCAGTAGATCAGAGCAATAAACTGAATTTATAATATGTGATCTCCTTTACCAAAGATATCTGTGAAAGCAGTATTGACTGGCTGTGTTAGTCATCTTTTATCTCTCTTTGTAGAATGTGAGCATGTTTTGAAAACACAAAGCCAGATCCTACTAATCATACTACATTTATCATGTTTTAATGTTGCCTTTGGCTTAGTTTTAATATGTATAAAAATTCTGGAATTTATGTGCGCATCTCTTTTCTGTGTGTCCCAATTTAAAAAAGAATGCAAAAAAATAAAAAAAAATAACCTGCATACATCTTATGCTGCAAAGATCTACTTTATATTCTTTTAGAGGACAAACTCCATTAGATATGCACTTACTGTACATTGGATTGTAAATCTTACAATTTAATGGTAATTCAGTGAGCAGTTATTGCTTCTGTGGCCTTTTTTCTTTCTTTTTTGTCCCATCTCACTTGTGAAATAGGGTTACCCTTTACAAGTGTCACATCCATAGATTCATCTTTTGTACTCTATAGTTGTTCCTAGTGCATCATTCTAAGTGAAAAGAAAAATAGGAAGCCAAAGCTACAGGAGGGGCATTGGGGGAGGGGGTCTATACATAGAAATACAGCATATAGTAGCAGAAAGACCAAGGCAGTTTAGCATCAATCTAACAGATTAAAATTTTGCTGTAAAGGTACATTTTCTTTAACCTCATTCTCATTCGTTTTTCCATACCACTGTAGCCAGCGTTTGAATTCCCAGGAAGCAGAAATGGTGTCTTAATGATACGAGCCTTTTTGCCTTGCTTACCCTGTTAATACTCTTATCCCTTTTTCTGATATGAAATACTTTTTGTAGAAACAATATACACATTTGTAAAGAAATTATAAAAGGATTCTCCTTTTGAAGATAATGAGTTCTCTTCAGGAACTGCAGGTTACGTGGAACACAAATGAGCTCTAAGTGGAGGGATTTAAAGTCCTGCTACAGCATTTAATTTCTTGAGGAAAGGAGTTCAGTTCAAGGTTAGCCTGTTATTGTGGCACTGGCAACTACTTCTCTCATTCCTGTTCTTCTGCCAGCAGTACCGCACAAAAGGCAGTCATTTTTATTTAATACGTAGGGAGGTATTAATCACTGCAGTGTTTTCTCGCAAAAATTTGTCTTATCAAATTCATTGTTTCACCACTCATGACAATAATAGGTGTTTAATTACTCAATAAGAGCAGTTTATAGATTCCATTTTTCCTGTTTGCTGGACAAATGGTATTGATTTTGTACTTTGATGCAACATGAAACTGTATTAAACACAATTAGAATTCTAAGGCTAGCAATGTGTATCAGTTATGGTAACTAAGCTCCTTCCTAAAGAAACTGCATCTTCCAAATTTTCACTGCATTTAAATTCCCAGGAGAATAAAAGATCTTTAAGGACACTTCTTTCATTACATGAGTTCTTGCTGTGCTTTTTCTTGTTTTTCACTGGCATTTATGATTGCTACAAATTTTATATGTTCAAGACTAATTGTTTATGTAGTATTTTTTTCAGATAATAATATCTTTGCAGTGGTAGTAAGTTGTGCACATTCCAACCTCAACAGATTTACCATTGTCTTGTCCTACCTTCATGCTATACTTAGAAGCAAGATTTCCTGTGTGAAAAATAATATTGTACCCCAAGCTTGAGTTTGGATAGTAAAAATTTATGAGACTAGGGAAGACAGCAGAGCTCTTTTTCTATTTTTCCTAGAGCTTTCAGTTTTCTTCAAAGGGCAGCTATTAAGTCACATGTGGGGTTTTCTTTTTTTTTTTTTTTTTTTATTATTTTTAGTGATGGTTATTATTCTACTGTCATTCATGGCATGTTATTGATATATCAATATCTGCATAGGCTTCAGCACTTTCTTCAGGTAGAATTTTAGCTGATTTGCGGAAGTTACACTGCCAGATTATTGTTCAACATTTCCTTTGTTGGTCAGTACATTTTTAATTGCAATTCTTTTCTGCTACTACTGCTTTTGTAGCAGTTTCCAACTGGGAGTGTTTAATGTTTTCTTCTTTTGTGTTTGTTTTTGTTTCCAAAGAGTCAGAATTAAAAAGCATGAACTGAAGGTGAGCATACTCAAGTATCTGAATCAAGAAAAGAAGAATGATTCCTGTCAATGTGATTTCCCCTGTGCAAACCTGTTTAAGTAACCAAATCTTTATGATATTTTGATGCTTCTTACGTTTAAGCTTCTAGCTAAATTAATGAGATAAAATACTTAGTGCATAATTCCTACTTTTTCTTATTATTCATTTCTAGGTCCTGCTTGGAGCCTGTTTTTCCTCATTAAGCTCAGTCTGGGTATTTCTTGAAAATACAGTCCAAATTTATGAAGAATATATCTTGATTGAGCAATAGTTTTTGAAGGAAACATGTCACAGAGATATCTGTTAATTTTTCCTGGGCCTAAGTGCTTTCAAAGAACAATTGAAATAGATAAGTATAGGAAATATCCTTTGAACTGCCTACGTAAGTGTGGTGTGATCTTGTTGGAGGGCATGGTTAGTACCAAGAAATACTTGCCATTTAATTACCTGCTTTTAAAGGAAGAAGAATTTTTGCTCACTTCTTTAGGAATCTTTTCATATTGCACAATTTCACAATATGCATATGAAGATGCTTATGTCAATGTTTCTGCTATGATTTTTTCAAATCTTTTATGGAGTTTATATCCCCCAAACTCTGAAAACCTCCGATTCCTTATTTAAGCTTTCTTTAAGAGCTTCAGTGGGACTACTTGGGCTTAAACTTAAGGACATGCTTAAGTCTTTGCTGGATCAAACTTTATACTGGGTGGTTCTTCTTGTTTCTCCTTTCAGACAGATGATTTGTTACCTGTGTGAACTGAATAATTTGAGCACCAATGGCTTATTCCATTGCTCGTGTTTTAGGCGGTGAGTTAGGTGTTCTTTGCTTTATGAAAATTAATAAAAATTTCAATTACACGAACAGCAGGTAAGACATGAGAATTAAAAGGATATAGGATGCACATTCAAATCTGTGGTGATGTCTCAGCTATCCAGATGTTATGGGAAAATTGAATAAATGTAAGTGGGATTCTGAATAATTGAATATATTGTTCTTATTTATTTGGATTACTGTAGCACTTAGAGGTCTCAACCAAGATGGTGACCTTGTTGTGCTGGTATTGTAAAAACATGTAGTGAGAGACTGTTCTGCGTCAGAGAGGTTACATTCTAAATAGCTGAGACGCACAAAGGTTAATAGGGACACAAAGAGGCGCTGAAATGTGAAGAGACTTGCCCAAGGTCATATAGCAGGTCAGTAGCAGAGCTGCGAGTTAAGCCTACATCTCTAGACTCCTATTGCAGTGTCCTATACCCTAGATTGCCTTCCCAATGATTAAACTACCTGCCTTTAATGGCTATTGAGGGAAGTAATTGTCTTTGATTTAGCAGGGTATTTTGGACAGTGACATTTGACTGTGTTTCTACTTGGTTCTTGCGTGTCATAGAAAATACTGAGTTATAATTTGATAATATGGGAAAGAGCATTAAAGCTTGACTCTTTATTTTGCCTCACTTACTGCAAATTTACTAAATACTTTCTGAGAGGTGGACACTGTTTCATAGAACGTTAGCTACAACTGCTGGTGTTTCTTGCGGGTTTACGCACGTAATTTTGCTTTTCAGGTGTAGCACACAAAAACAGAGGTAGGGCTAACCATGTTGATTCGGTCTCAGGGAATAATGTTTTAATTACTTCAGCCAGGCCATCCTGAAGCCTGTATCCTCCTTATGACACTTCACTTCAGAAGCTACGCTGCTTCATTTCAGTAACTTTATTACCATTTGGCTTAGAGATTGCTATTTCGCCTTGGCCACAGATTTCATCAGTTGCCCAGTTCACCTTTGTCCACACTATACTTGTGAAATGACCTGTTCCTTTAGTGCTTGTCAATAGTAAATTGCTGCATCCTCAGTGTCCAGGCTGAAGCACAGTAAAGAGCACAACTCTTCTTTAAATTGCTGGATTTTACACAATTTCTTTGGATTAAACCTGAATGTGAAAAGTCTTAATTACCATTTAATACTAAGTAATTAAAGCACTGACCAGGGTCAACTATATAAAGCGCATCAGTTTGAACTGCCACCTGATTAATAGGCTTGGTGATATAAAAAGTTCAGCACAAAAGCATGCTCTGCCAGGGTCACTGCTTTAATAGCTGTGGAAAGTGCAGTTTTTGCTGTAATTCTGTTCTAACAATTGGATCAAAATAATAATTTGTGACGTGTTCATGGTTGGCTTCTCCAGTGTGATGTCAGGTGAATTATTTTAGTTTGACGTCAGTTAAATTGTTTTTGTGGGATATATCGATGAGCAAACCAGTTTGGATCAGATCTTTTCCTAATTTCATTTACATTCTTCAAAGTGAACCATCAAGTGTAATTTTTTTCCAGGCTTCTCTTCGGGATGAGAGTTAAGGTTAGGAAAGGATAGAAAATATAACATGCATCAGTTACGTGTTTATGTTTTCATCTGTTTACATACATACAATCACTGTTTTGTTGTAGCTCAGGTGCTGGATGCACTTAGATGAGTGCTTGCTTGTGAGTGTGTTTGGAAGTATGTGCGCACACAGTTATACTGAATAATTGGCTTAATAGCTATGGTTTTATATCCCTCTGTGTGTGTGTGTATATATGTATGTGTCTGTATATATCTCCCCATGTTGTATGCTGTTATGAATGCATTTCCTGTGCCATGCTTAGCCCCAGAGGTTCTGGTCTGCAGGATCATTCAAAAATTGTGCTGTGTTCACATTTAGTATAGTGGGGTTTTGTTTTGTTTTTTAAACTCTTAACAGTTTATTGATAGGGCCTGGGCAAACTGCTGCGCCTTCAAAGGACTCAATTAGCTTTCTCCAGGCTCAGTGTGTGTGCAGCAGGCAGCCCATGCATTAGCAATTGCAGGATGGGAACTGTAATGATTTTCACCAACTGACAGCTCCATGAGCATTAATTTTGACTACACCCTAGAAACTAGGTAAGCATGGTTATCCCCACTTTATTACTGAGGCCTCAAGAGGAAGGATTAAAGCCTCAATCCCACTGATAAGTGTGCATATGCGTAGCTCTAAACATGTAGGCAGATATATGTATTTGAGTGGGAGAGCCTTTTTCAGCAAAGTTAAGGGCATACGTTTTCAGCAAATTTTCTAAGTCAGCAGAAGATTTCCATGTCAGAGCCAGGTGTTGGGTCTGAAATACTTGATTCTGGCTTTGTTCTTCATACTTCAGCACCACTTTCAAATAAACTTACAAATACTGGGGTTTGTTATTTGCTGCAATGATTACTTAATATGCAATAGCAAGGCTGTCAGCTCTCATATTTCCAGCGAAGGTTGACAGTCATGATAGTTGTTTGCTGTGAATTCACTTCAGTTTTGATGTGAATGTGGATCAGGTGGTTTACTTTGCTTTTTTGTTTTTGTTTCTGAATGCACATTTTGCTTTCACCTATGTTCTGTATGATTATGGTACACAAGGTCCTTAGCTGAGATTTAGGTCTCTCTGTACTGGATGCCCTACTTCTCTGTAAAAGCATACATGAAGAGGATGCAGTTAAAGGCAACGGAAACAAAGTCAGGAGAAATGGTTCTTGGTTTTTATTACAAGCTTGTTTGAAAACCATGGCTGCAACAGCTCACCCAGCCGCGAAAGGAGCCAATGTACTTTTCCTCCAGCCTAGTTGGAGGTGAATTCCCCACCCCTCTAGGCAAGCCAAAATGTCCTTGAGGGCATTTCTTGGCAGAGCAGCCGATGGGCTTCCTCATTGCCTCCTACTCAGGTACTCTTTTGGTCACTGGCTGCTGGCTTTGAGAGCTGCATGTGGGTTTTGGGGGGAGCTGGGATTCATTTCATTCTACCCTCCTGCCTGAGCTGCAGGAGTTGGTTTGCGTCCAGCTCTACAAATGGAGCACTGCATGGGTAACTCAGGACCATATTGCAAACAGTGCCATGTGGGGCTGGCACAGTTGCCGCTGAACCCCCGTTCTTTTCTCTCCGGATGCTCTTAAAGCTCTTCTTTAACTTGACAGTTGCAGAGTGCACATTTTAAATAATAAATGGGAAATCCAACTTCCGCTCTAGTTTTTTTGGCATTTGCTCATGATCTGCTTCTGTTAAGGACGAATATCTCCTGCTAGATGGGAATGAACATACTGATGTATGTTCACAGCCTCTGAGATAGTGTTCAAAGAAGTTACAGGTTGTTTTATCAACCATATGCCTTTTCAGTTTTACACTTAGAACAGAACTAGCACAGTAATGAATTGAAACTTCAACTGTCAGAGTATTTCAGGTTCTGATAAATAGACACAGCAAGCCTAGCTATTTTTTAATATTCCTGCTATGATGAAATAAGTTTAGCTGAATGATTCCAGAAAGATGAACAATTTCAGCATGCTGAGCAAGGAAAAGGGAATCTTGCGATACTAAGTAAGAGATTCACTGATTAAACTGTAGAAATTATGCCTCAGGCTGTGCTGCAGTTGGAGCTTCCTATAAAACTGTGTTCTTTTCATAACATAGCTGATAGACACAAGGCAATATCAAAATGTCAGTCATTCAAATTTAGGCATTCATAAACACATTTCCAAAAGTGTTGCCTGATTTTGCAGGTGGCAAAATAGAGGCTGAAAAAAGTTGCTTGGAAAGCACTGTGATCTAGCAGGCAGTGTCTCTTGTGGTAGTCAGATGGGATTACTGAATTTTCAAGGCTAACTTGTAAATTTTGAAAACATAGTGAGGCCAAAAAAGAAAGGATTTATTAGTGTATTTGAAATTGTTTTCAGTTCACTTCATTACAGATTGATGACAGTAACACCACTTTTTTTTAAACCAGATCTAGGCTTCCAAAGCATTTTCATATTCTCTGGTAGAATCTGTTGGAAATCTGTTCACAGGACCCAGATCATGATGTCTGGAAAAACCTGGACCACAAAAAGCAGTGTGATGATAAAAAGAACCCACTGTTTTCCGAACTCCTTGTTTCAAGACTTAGTTTGACAAGTTCAAAATAGCCCTCCTGTGAATACACGGCACTACTTTGAAAAATTGGAGTTCAGTTTTTCTGTTTATAAATATGCTGGTTCTTTATTCTCAGAGATTTAAAAAAACTAGCCACTAGCTTAAAATTACTCACTAACCCATAAAGAACACTTTTGCTAAAAGCATATGTGTGAAAATGGTCTGTAGAGCCGCCCCCCTCCCGCCCCCCCCCGGCATACAAACAGAATTAAACAAATAGCAGCAAGCTGGGCTTTGGGTTTGGTTTTTCATGTTCCGAAAAACTCTCCCGAGGACAGTCTAACTACATGACATTTTAGTCTGTTCTGAGGAGGTGAAGATTAGTAACTGGAACTAAAAAGAAAAAGAATTATGATAAAGATTGATGCCCAACATAAAGAAATATTTCAGTGCTCTTAACAATTGCAGACTGTTGAAATTTTCGACGTACAAACCTATTCCACACAAAGGAAGGTGCTGATTGCAGGCATATTTCCTTCCAAGTGAGTAGATCTCAATTCTGATACATGCTTGATGCAGTTTAAAAAAATAAATATTAAAAATTGATGGGCAGAACATGGAATTGTTTGGTTCTATTAAGAAATGTCAGCATTTATCCAAGTAAAACTGTTAAGCTGTAACCTGTATCCTTTCTTTCACTTTGGTTTATATCAAGGGTAAAGGTTCTAACCAATCCTTTTCCATCATCATGGGCTGCAATTAATTACAACCTAGTTCATTTTCAGAGTCCATTAAGAAATCATACCAGATGAACAATCGCTAATGTAGAAAATCTGATGCATTAAGAGTTACAAGCTTGCCATGTAAACTTTGCATAGCATTTAACAACACTTAAAAAAACATTAAGACTGACTTATATGTTATGGCAGTGTTCACAGAAATGAAAATTAGAGAAAAAATTAACATACAACTAAACCAAGCCTGCGTCCTTCTCAGTAGGAGAGAACATTGATTGTCACTATGCAGCAAAAAAGCCTTTACATGATCTTATGACAAAATGGAGGTTGTTAAATTAATTTTTACTAAGTAGAAAGTGATCACATAATACTGCAAACCAGTTGCTAATGTGAAAAAAAAGAATGTTTGCATTCCATTAAAAGAATACAAAATAAACGGGGAAAAAAAGTCATTTGCTGTCCTGGAGGGAGATAAACTCAGTCTAAATGAGTTATCTGAGTTCTTGCATAGCATCACAGCTGCCACCTAGCAGCCCTCGTAGGCTGCTCACTAAAGCATTGAGCAGTTGAGGTACATTGAATATTTCAGGTACCTAAACAGTGGGTGCACCAACCAGAAATCTTTCATCTGTTCCTACCTTAAATGAGGCAGGAACATATACTTGAAACAAAAATATATGTTTGCAAGCATGATGGCCATAACAAGAAACATATGAGCTTAGATTTGAGACCTTCCTGTTGACGTCTTGACAGAGGTCAGTAGTGCATGGTGGAGAAGAGTGTGAGATTGTACAAATGTGGAGCTATGCAGCAGCTGCAGGCATTGCAGCAGAAGGAATGTGTCCCTGCACCGCCATAAGCACTGTGGGACTGGGTAGCAATGCTCAGCAGCGTGTTTAGTTTCCAAAGGGATGTAGCTCTGTTTGCGCTGTGTAAATCTATTGAATAACAAATAAGAAAGTTTTAACTGATTGCCATAATGTCTAGCCATTGAAGCAGATTTAGGAAGGGCTTTCATTGTACAGTGGACAATTGTTAGCTATTAACTGGAAAAATGCTAATGAATCTAATAGGAATAAAATAAGAAAGGATTCCATAGAAATTGCTCCAACTATCACACTTAATAGGCAGTGATAATCCTTCTGTAGTTTTTTTAATCACTCTATCAACTTCTAGAGAAGTAATATTTTTTCCCTGTCAAATTTCATAAATTGAAAATGTCTTAAAATTGTAATTTCCAGTAAATTTATGTAGAGTTTTTCATAGGAATACATATGCTGCTGTGGGTACTGAATTAGAAGGTTTTTAGAGGGAAATAATTACAAAAGTAGAACCTTTCAAGTCACAATCTTCATGGAATCAATCAGTTGGCAAGTCTGATGTGTGGTACCTCCAAAAAAGTTATGCCAGAAAGCAATATGGTATTTAATTTAGAGATAAGAGAATTGTTGACTTTATTATCTGGAAAAAAATAATAATTAATTTTTCCTTTTTGAACAGGCTTATAAAGTACAACTGGTGTGGTGGAAGGAGAGAGAGCTGTTATATCTTAGCAAGTTCTGGTGTCCTCAACATAAAAAGGACATGGAACTGTTAGAACAAGTGCAGAGGAGGGCCACGAAGATGATCAGGGGACTGGAGCACCTCTCGTATGAAGATAGGCTGAGAAAATTGGGGCTGTTCAGCCTGGAGAAGAGACAGCTGCGTGGAGACCTCATAGCAGCCTTCCAATACCTGAAGGGGGCCTATAGGGATGCTGGGGAGGGACTCTTCATTAGGGACTGTGGTGAGAGGACAAGGGGTAATGGGTTTAAACTTAAACAGGGGAGGTTTAGATTGGATCTGAGGAAGAAATTCTTTACTGTGAGGGTGGTGGGGCCCTGGAATGGGTTGCCCATGGAAGTTGTGAATGCTTCATCCCTGGCGGCGTTCAAGGTGGGGTTGGACATAGCCTTGGATGGCATGGTTTAGTGGGAGGTGTCCCTGCCCATGGCAGGGGGGTTGGAACTCGATGATCTTGGGGTCCTTTCCAACCCTTACTATTCTATGATTCTATGATTCTAATATCTACTGACAGTTAGGAAGGGTTGAGGAATGTAGGCAAGGGTTTTGCAATGGTTGTCCTTCGTCCGAAAGGCCCCATGGGCCTGCTTATGGGCCACTTGACAGGGAGCCAGATCCTGGGGTTATGGTTCTGGAGCTGCAGGAGAGTAGCTGTGGGATGCTGTGGTTGCATGCTCTGGAGTTTCACTTATGCATTGCCCTCATTCTGTCATCAGACTCCTCCACACCTTTTACTATTTAAATGGCGGTGATGGTTGTGGTCAACTTCTGGAGGCAAAGCGGCAGCAAATGCAGTTTTATTGTAAGAGTTATATGTCTGCTAAGACAATAGTAGCTGGAGAGAGAACTGGAGTAAATGTAGGACTGGGAGAAACTACCATGAGTTTAAGTTGCTTTTGCATCATTTGCAGTGTAGCTTTTCAGTAGCAATCTTTGCATTGCTTATACACCAAAAGCTTCATTCAAGAAAATCGTATATAGGAAATAATTTAAATTAAGTACATAAGGATGTTTCAACATTTTTTAATGGAGATGCTCCTTTAGATGGAGTCTAGATGTGTTAATAATTCCTTCCTGTAGGTAAATACAAGTTATTTGAAATCTCTCTTCTTAAAATGAAAGTATTTGTAAACTTACACGTAAAACTACTAATGAGTAACAAAGCATTTTCAGTAGTGCTTAAATGTATTATGGAAATACAGAAGAATATTCCCTATCATGTTCTTGTGCCTTACATTTCCAGGTATACTGCAGTCATTAAATCCTCAAAATTGGCTCCAAATACATCAAAATTAGGAACTCCTTTGCACAAATTTCACGTTCAACTATTCTTACAAGTTGATAATTACAGTATTTAACTTTTCTCTCCCTCTGTTTATTAGAAAAAGTTATTTTTTTTAACAATTACAAAAATACTAAAGCAGATGAAGCAGTTATTTTGACAAACAGTTTGAAACATTCTTGCCTAAATTCCACAAATACAAAAGCCAGCTAAATAATCACCCTGACCAGATTTTCACACGAACCTCAGCCAACCTTCACAAAGGATAATTACACCGGTGTTTTAACATGGGGCAAAGAAAATTATAAAATTAGGGCATAAGAGGCACTATTCTTATTTTGAGAACATAGTAGAAAAATTGGCATGAGTTTTTTTATTGCCATCATTTAGCAGGTTGAGTTTTTTTTTTACTTTCACATGGTTGGATTTATTTATATATATTTTTTTTTTTCAGGCTCTTAAGCCTTGTGTTTAGTGGCATGAATCTGGGCAGAGTGGGTAAGAAACTGAGATCCCCTGATGTATTAATAGTATGTTTTTGAAGTTGTGGATGTTTATATCTGTTTTAACTCTGCAGCTCTTGTCACCTTCCCCCTCAATAACTCTCTCTCCCTATGCCTTGTGTCTGGTAGATGAAGAACATCCATTTAAATGCTGGAAGCACTTTACCAGTTACTACGTTAAAGTAAGGACTATAACCATTGGCTGGGGTAGGTCCATTGCAATCTGACGTCTTTTGGTGCACTGGAGTGGAATACTGGGTTACAGGGCTCTTCTGATGTGCCCAGATCAGGACCAGCCCATGAATCACATGAGCTAAATTGTCTACACAAAGTACATTGCCCCATATCATCTCCATAATATTGTGTAGTAGAAGTAAAAGTACATTTGACATTTCGTCCTTTCTTCTTTTACACATCTGTAAATACAGGGCAAAATGGTAAATTTTTCAGTTTTGTACTGCCTTAATTTGACTGTTTCTACGGAGTAAAATTCCAGAATTTAAACAGCAATGCTGCAAACATCTCTAGTCCTGGCCTTTGTTCCCGCTTCACTGTAATAGTTGTATTCTGTACTGCACCATCATTTCATGAGATATAAAGTTTCAGTTGCAACACCAAGGGCAAGCAGCCCTACAGTTGGTACACAACTGGCATTTTAAAACAAAGTAACAAACATTCATTACGTTTTGCTACATTTATTTGACACTTTTAATATTTTTAAAAGAAAGGTTTTAGTTGTGGTTTGATTTTTTTTTATTTGATTGTTTTCAATCAAATTTTTGTTCTGTTTTCTTGTATTTCTTGTATTTCTTGCAAATGGAGATGAAGAAGGAATTTAACTCTTCTGGGTTCAATGTCTGTCCTGGTAATGTAAACCTGTGTGCTAAAGAAGAGTTTCACTGCTAGAGAATACATGTGTAAACAATAAATAGGCAAGTAAGGCAATAGCCTTCTGGGACATTTATCTATTGTCTTCTTTGCCAAAGGATCCTTAAATTAAAAATTAAAAAAAGAAATTTTTCATTTACTCTTGCTTGCACTTTTCCAGGCCTACTGTGATTCATTTAAGGCGCTTCGAAATGATATTGAAAGTAGTTGTTCTGTGCAAAATGCAGACATGAATTCATAGTTTTGTTGGGGTTTTTTTTTTCAGGATTTGTTTGACAGAATTTCACCTAACGCTCTACCCAAACCAGCAAGCTTCACTTAGTTTCAGCCCCATTACATCATTTGACCCCAGTAGAAGTTTCCTCCATTTCAACAAATCGAGCCCAAGTTTGTGTGACAGTGGATAGATGAGGTGAGCTGATGAGGGTCTGGGAGGCATTGCAATCAGAGTGGCAGGTGAGGCAGCTTAGTGAATGGATTTGAAGGACTAAATGTGAGGGTTTAGAAACAGGGGAATTGCCATGGTGGATTACAGCCAAAGTCCATCATGGAAATATCTCAAGTTTGTCAGTAGCTATCAGAAAACACATTAGAGAAACACATATGAAATTTGTAGCAACAATCAAAGCCAAGCTGACTGAGAAGAATTGTATCAATTAAGAGTAGATCTGCTTTACAAAATCTGTACTTCCTAAAGTTTTCTTTTGGTAATCTTAATCCAAGGCAGTTTGTCTTGTTATAATTGAATTGCACACACACCATCAGACTGGTATGAGTTTTCTTTTTTTCTTTTACCCCAGCTCTGGACTAGTGCTGTTAGACAATGCGTTCCCTGTGACCTAGGAGTTATCAGCCAGTAGATACTGAAACCAAGATGAAGAGCAAGAGCTATTTTTATTGTAATCAAGCAGCTTAATTGACTTTGAGACATTATTTTTGGATTAGGTATAATGGCAGGATTAAATTTTAGGTAAAGCTGAAGTGGCTAAATTCTAGTACAATTCTGCATGTACTAAAATTTGGATAGTTGCAGGGGACTCATGTGTTACAAATGTCCATGTTTCATTTTGATTGGTCTTTTAAGTTTTTAAAATTGCACTGGTCTTCTTGTTTCACTGTTTCTGCCAGTGTAAAGATCATAGGTTTTATGTGATTATATTTTGGAAACCTGTTAAATGAGACTGGGTCACCTTGCACCATGAAACATTTTGCTTCACTGCTAAAACTTAATGCCATCTTTTTATCTTTCACTGAGTGGATGTCAGAGGACATAACATTAATATAAGGTGGACATCTCTAATATTTCATGAATGGCCTTTAAAGAATAAAAAAAACAAACCAAGGAATTAAAAATTGACACTAGGCTAGTGAATTTAGTCACCTTTCTCAAATGTTGAATGGTCTTCCATTTATATATCTCATCTATAACAAGACCTATTCTTTGTCAGGCTAGGCTATTTAAAAGCACAGGTGGCTTCCTCAGATTGAATATATTGTTTTTTCTCCTGGGGTGGGAGGGTGGAGGGATTTCCACGAAAAAGTCATCAGGAACTGAAGATAATATGCCAAAATAAGAACCAGTAGCTTTTCAGTGAGTTAGAGCTCTCTAGTAAGTACCGGGATGCCTAGGATTTTGTTCTTCCTTTTAATTTTTTGTTTACCTTTCTTTCTGTTCCTTAAAAATTAGTCTATATTTTCCAGCTCTATAGGGATGACAGATTAAATAAAGATCTTACATAGTGTTCTAAAAAAGTGCATACAATTAGTAAATCATGGGGCATCCGCCTCCATTTGTTATATACTGCATTTATCAAATGTCCAATTCCAAACTCATGTGGCAATATATACAGATGAGGATAGCTATGTGTATATTTGTATTTTTTATGTTATATGTCTAGAGATTTATTTAGAGATATCAGAATATCAGGTTAGATACAACTTTTTGTAGCAATATCCCTGCATTCTATTTTTTATATGTGTTACAAGATCCATAATGCTTACTACTAAAACATGCAAGGATGGTGTGTTTTTTGCATTCTCTGATACTGAAGGGTAGAAGAACTTTAGTTAAAATTCTGAAAATTAGAAACTACAATGTCTAGTCCTAATCGTGGATTAATTAGATTAAAGCATAAGAAAGAGAGGGATGGCTATAGCAGTGTGCAGGACTTATCTATGAGCTAATGAAATCATGAAATAGTCTGGGTGATGTAGTGAGAGGATGTACTCATGTTTCAACTCTGAAGTGAATGTTCATGTCCAAAACTCGATTAAGCTACTAGTGAAACCTGATATCTAATTTATATATAGTAGTTTTGGAAAACAACGGTGTAAGAGGCCTCTAAAATCAGTCATCTGTTATTGCAGATAGCATGCCATACAACCTCTTCCTTATATTTGTTCAATTCCATAAATTTATAGAGTTCCATGCTTAGCATTAATTATTTCCACAAAACTGATACTTTATTTGGCAAAAATCAGTGTTAATAGGTTTACCTGTATTAGAATAGTTGAATTTTAGAAATTACTTGCTAGAAGTACTGACCAAACAGTTTGGTAGAGTTCATTCATTCTTAGTTTCTAAAATAGGTGTTCAAAGAACTGTCAGCAGTTTGTTCCCTCCCCACAGTTCTACTGCCTTTTAAGTACAGCACAAATGCAAATCTGCCCTCAGTGTTGGCATCCCCCCTGGAATTAGGTAGTCTTAACAGACACCTTGATTTCTTTGTAAAATGTTGGCTAAGATAGGTGGCTTTCCAGACAGATTTTTGTGAACTAATATTGACCTACACAGAATAAGAATACCAAAACTGAATGACGCTGTTACATTTCCTCAGCCCTTTAGACTCAATAACTGTTTTGTTTGGTTTGGTTATTAATGTGGGTTCTTTTTAATTCACATATGCAAATGTAAAAATCTATCACCATATGACAGTATGTAGATTTGTGGCAGTCCCAAGAGGACCTTGGGTCCATAAACCAGGGGCTTTATTATCTAATGCTGCATAAATGCTGTATTTTCATCTGTGACAGATATAATCTTGAACATGTATTTTTTGTGTTACTTAACTGTTTCAGAACATCATGTGTGAGAGAACGCATCAAAATGGAAATTGCTTCTACAGAGGCAGCAATAAATATTGGTTGAGTATATTGCATTGTTGGGCTCCATGTGTTTTAGGATGTTCTCAATTCTCTTGCCCTAATCAACACTGTAAATACATGCTGCATTTCCTGGTCACCCATTTGTTGGATTAACAATTTGGACCTTGCCGTTACTACCATACATTTTGATTCTTTACTGTATAGTCATGGTTATTTAAGAGCATCCCCTAACAAAATAATTCTAAAGCCTCCTGTCTTTTCCAGCTATTCAAAGAAAGGTAAATTATACAAATTCTGTGTATTATGTGTGGGTTTAAGTAGTAGTTATTTGAAGATTAGCTAGTTAAAAAGCAGAGAAGAATCTTTACATTCATGAAAATGTCTATATCTGTTACACACAGGAATACGACGTCTCATGTAAATATTGGAGGGGTTGTGTTTTGTTTTATTTTTTAAAAAGGTACTTTTTAAAAGTAAAAAGGTACTTTACCATATAACCTCCAGCAGAGATTAAAATAGTTTATGGTGCATTGTTGAAATACATCAGTATTTGCAGTGATATATAATGAAAAAAAAGAACAATTGGCATATTGCTTCTATTGCATACTCCCTGAAAGGATTTTGCTTGTCATTTTTCCTTTAAAGTCTTTGTAAACATGTAGCTGATGTCATTTTTTATCTACTGCCTTCTATATGCTGTTGAGTTAGAACAGAAGCATAGTTTCCTACCTTGTCTTTCAAGTGAGTATAGTATTGTGATGGCCACATACTTTATTTAATTTTCAGGCCCTTTACTGTGTCAGTGATACTACTGTGTTTCCTGTGGAGCCTGAGTACTCTTGTGAACAACTTTCCAGCACCAGATGTAGTGTATACCAATTTTTTATTGTATTCTTTCCCCTGTGGATCAATATGGATTTTAATTAACATCCTAATAAAATTGCAGTTATGCTTAAAGGTCTCTCTCCCCTCTTGTATCTTGCCAGCAACTTGGTCTTTGGTAAGTTCCTATCCTACTCTGCATGGCAAAGAGCAGATATAATTGAAATCCCTTTTCATTTATCCTGAGGCGAAGACACTTTTCTTTCTTTCCTCTTCAGCAGATATGCACAGAAATTTGCTAACGGGGGGGGAAGGAGCAACAAGCTTACTATAAACATCAAATATGACTTGATACAGAGATTCTTGGAAGAAGTTTCCACTATGCTTGGAGTGCTATGACATTGCTTCATTCAACTGCTTTTCCACATTGCGTTACATTAATAACCTCCTTGCAGGTTTCTTGGCAGATGAGAAGAGAAGGAGGCCTTCAGTAGAAAGCTGGATGGTGATTTTGAATGAATGAGGATGAAGATAAACTGTTAGCCTTAAAGCTTCCATGAGGTAGTCAGAACACAAAGAGCTATGAAGTAGATCAGTACTTTTGTCTCTTTTTTTATATCAGCTGTTCTGCAGAACTGCATTTACAAATGCTTAGCTTATATTAACATAGCTCGAGTATTTCCATGTCTCCTCCTTGACTGTACAATATCTGAGATTATATTCTGTTGTTTTTATCCCTTCTGTCATGTAAGGTTTGAAATCTCTTGTGCTAATAAGCATCTGATAGGTCTCACCAGGAGTCTTGGCTTCATCTTTAGTCTTCCTTCATTCTAACAATTCTGCTTACAGCACATACTGTTCACAGGGTAGATTTCACATATTGCTGTTCAGCTGCCAGGCTTTCAAGTAATAAAGCCTACATTTAATTTCTGAATTAGTGTAAATTTTGTTTTTATGAGTGTTTTTCCCCTGATAGAAGACAAAGTCCAATGCCACATCCTTGGCCATGGCTGAAGAGTGCACAGCAGTCTGGGAAATGAGTTTGTCACTGATCACTTAGTTTCTTAAAAAGCTTGAAAAAAATCTGCTGTATCTGATAGTTTCTTCTTGAAGTGGAAGACCTTTATAATGCTCCATCTGGCTCTTCTGTATGGGATTTCGAAATTTTGTCATGTATTCCACAATGCCATTTCTTTCCAAGGTTCTGTAACAGTGCTGTTAGAAAAACAAGTCAGCATTCAACACAATTTCAAATTATATGCAACCAGCCTAATAGAGAATTTTACTATTTAATCCAGTTGAATTTTGACATGTTTTGTACTGTTACTTGGACTTAAGGAGTTGAATACAGTATTAATCAAAGCCAGAAAGCCCATTTTCCCCCATGTGTTTGATGTTCAGTTGCCTAAATATGGTGTTATTGTTATTTGCTCAGGGTTTGTTTAGGAAGAAAGGTAAATTTGATGCCTCTTATCTTCTTCCTTTAAGGAACTGAAATAAGGTGCCCTATTCCTCCCATGTTATAGTACCCAGCAATCCCAGGATGGTCACTTACATCCTTTAAGGCTTACAGTTAATGTTTCCCACTGTGAACACACAGGTAACACTGTATGCATTAGTAATGGAAAGGAACCTCAAATGTTGTTACTGTCATATCTACATGAGCTATTAATTTCCTTCTATGTGTGTTCTCTGGTAGCACTTTAAAAATTGCTACCACTTGCCTGCATTGATTAAAGCAAGTAGTGATCCTTCTGTGTTGTAACATGGATTGTAATCTAACTGGGTACCTTTTTCAGTATCTGCATTATTATTGTCCATTAAATCCATTAGACTTAAGGATAAAACTTTTAGATCACTCCGTTATTTAGAACAACTTATACTTTTGCTTAATAAGTTGTCCTTTATCAGATATTACTGTCAGCTCTGCTGTATCTAGTATGGACACTGCATATACACCATTACCAGCTTAGATGTCATTTTATTAGGAGCTGCTGTCTCAGCAGAATGAGAATATTAATCTAAAAGAAGTGTATTTTTTTTTTCCAAGGAATGTAAACAAATCTATCCTACTTAGGACTGCAGTGTCAATATTTTGTACTGCCTGTGTTGACTTATTCATTGTGGTTTTTGGCATATGAGACAATTCTGAAGATTCCACTTCTGGCCTTTCATTTTCGGCTAGTTCAGAATATTTCCAGCCCTTGTCTTAGATATTTTTTCAGCCCCTCGATAATTTTCTATATATACTTAAATCTGCATTCTGAAATACCTTAGAAATTCCGGTATATTTAAACATAGTCCCATATTGCATTAAAATTTCAGTGCTTGGTGATACAGGGAGTGGATACTCCAGTAAGTTTGTTTCATTCTGGACAAAAGCTTTAGCAATTAATGTTTGTCCAGTGTTCTAGAGTGTCTACAACTGCTGAAGCTTTTTGAGCTATGACCTCAGCTTGCAGATTTTCCACTGATTGCTGAAAAAGAAAAAAACTGTATCTACTGGGGAAGGAAGGAAAGTTTGCTGAGCCTGTTTAGCAGAGGACAAAGACAGCTTAAGACTGTTTTAGTCAGTTGTAGGTTCCTTTCAATACCACAATGTCTTGCAGATTTATTGAGTGGCTACTTTTTAGCTTTATTATTGCTCAGGTTATTCGTATGTCTAAGTGATACCTTTATAAGATTGTTATGCCAGTAAAAGTGTCACTTACACATGTGTAGAAAATAAAAAGGGTTTCTAGTGCAAATCCTAACAAAGAAATGAAACAGTGATTGACTTGTCAAAGATTTTTATTAGAAACACTTTGCTCAGGTTTAAAGCAGCAACTGGTTTAGACATAAAGTTCTTTACATGTGTTCCTCATTCCAAAGCGTCATTATAACTTTTGTTTTTCTGGTAGAACCAGTCAATGATACCCTCACCATGAAAGTTTTTTCAGTTAACTTCTTGCCTAGATTTGTTGCTTCCACTCTCTAGAACATACATGTTTGCTTAGCTTTAGCATTCAAAAATACTGGTCCTTGCTCAGAATGTTCTGGCCATGCTCTCTTGCTTTTCACCCTACTCCAGTTCAAAATGGTATTACCTTAATATCTTTTATGTCATCAAATTTGTCTGGTTGAAGAAAGTAAAAAAAAAAAAAAAAACCAAAACAAAACCCAAACCCTATTCTTTTCCAAAGGTGTTCACTGCTTCTGTGAATAATTCATCTTTGCTACTGCCATTTCTTCCTACTGTACACACTCTGTAGGGTTTCTGCAAAACTGTGCAATTGTTGCCTTTTCTTCCCTGTATGTTAGCCTGTGTATTTCCACATGATAGTTGTCAAAGCAGGTACAACTCTGAGAGTGTTTGGTTTTCTTTTTTTTTTTTTTTTTTTTTTTGTTAAATTTCAGCTTGAAATCTGCATACTGTACTGGCCAGTGCTTCTTGTAACATTTCTTGTAATAACTGGAATTCTTTCTGATGTCTTTTAAGACTTCTGTAAGTATCCACCCTTTCCATCAAACAACTCTTGCTTCAGTAATGTCCACTAAACTGCATGGTTGCCTCTTTCAATCCAAGATCAATTCTCAATCCACTTCTCTCTGGTTTCAGTTTGAACAGTTATGTCACTTGTTTTCGTTTATCTCGGGAGTGTAGAGAACAGCATTCTTCAAATTCTGGAATAACTTCATAGCCAACTTCAACTGAATTTATTGAAAGCTGATATGTGCTTCAGAGACGATTGTTATCTAACACACCTGACTACCTTTCTCTTTTCCTGGCCCCTTTTTCCTGCAGATACAGAATTTCAGTCTCTTATTTCGGGAAGTAAAAGTTGATTGGGTACCATATTTATTCTGTTTATTTTTTGGGGGGTGTTTTACTTATCTTTCTCTCACTCATGTACAACAAAGTGCGCAGTGAGACTTCATCACTCAGCATACACGAGAGCTCCACTTTATCTTTCTCCAAAATGAGAGCTCCTTGGCACTCCTGCCGATAACCTCTTTAAAGACACAAGGAAGGACAGCACAAAGTTGAATGCCATGGTGTCACCAGTTGTCTATAGTCATATCATCTCTTGTAAGACTGTTATCATTGGGTTAGCAGTCCAGCAGCAATCTTGGCATGCAAGGGAAAGTTTCCATTAGTTTCTGTCTTTCCCTAATGGTAGCCCACCACAGAAACAGCAAAAGTTATTTTGCTGGCTTAGTTTCGCCAGAATATCTTTGCATTCTGCTGACATTGATTCTATAGACCTTAAGCCAAAATTATCCGGCAAAATGTGGGCATGAAGGATGCTTGGGTCTAGGTCCAAGCATGTTGAATATTATTCTGTATAATCCAGCCGTTACTCAGTATGGTCCCCATACCAGTGCTTATGTGGCTAAGGTAAAAGATCTTTCTTCAGTTTATGTGAAAACAAAGCATTAAAGGGGATCTTGAGTACTGATTTTCAGTCGCTGATACTTTGTTAATCAAAATCCTTCAGTTTATGGGGAAATCATCTGCAAAATTTCAGACATAAATTAAATTAGTGGTTGTAATACTAGAGAATCTTTCTTGTTGTATACATACGTTAATTGTATCAGTGACAAATCCTAAAGTGCACATGCTACATTTAATACAAATTACTCCAGAGATGGGTTTTGGTAATTTTTTCTCAAACTATCTCCCTTCTTCCCTAATCACAATCCTGCTGATACCCATTTTCCTTGCCAGCCTGAAGTGAATTGGGAGGCTTTGCATGGTGCACAAATGGCCAGAGTTCTCTTGGCCCAGCAACAGAAGTGGTTTGGAATGGGACATCCATTACTAATAAATAGCAGGAAAAAGGGTTATACATCAAGGTTGCGCATGTGAATCACTCCTCCAAATCTACTTCACTGCAAACAGAGATTTTTTTTTTCCCCAGGTTCACAGTTATGACCTGAGAATTACTATTTTTTATTTTCTCCCAAATATTTTAGTGGGTAGAAAAACAAGGTGGGGGGGGTCCCAAAGAAGATTCTAGCGCTTTAGAAATTATATGTCACAATGGACGGACATATTACTTACAGAGGGACAAAAGTGTAATCTCACAATGCAGTGGTGTTGTAGCAGTGGAGTCCCGTGACCTCTGCAAATTAAGAGAGAAGGGGCTGTTGAAAACAGTAAGTCTAGGCAGCCCTCTAGTATAGTTCTAAGATATTATAGAATTTTAGAATAATATTTTTAGCTATAACACTGTTATTTCTCAGGTTAATAGAAAGGCAGGAAAAAACCCCTAAAATATCACACAAATCTGTGATGACCTTGACAATTAGCATTTATAGATCCAAGTGCAAAAGCAGACAGTTCTAAAATGAGCCCCACTAAGGCAGACTCCTCACAGGATTAGTTTTAGTTCTTGAATTCTATATCTTTTGTACTGATTGCTTCAAATGATGACAGAAATTGGAAACATTTTTGTTATTCTGTAGCCAGGCATTTTCTCCTTTTTAGAAGAAATAGAAATGGCAACTTAATACTTACAAGAAAAGTTACCAAAATTAGATTACTATAGTTATCTTTGGGACAATGGGGATTAAAAAGGTAGATGTTCTTGTTCATGAAATAAATTACACTTAAGATTCTGTGTTATGTATCATTTATGAAAATACATATTAATTTATTGTTTAGTTTGTGCAACCAAAACATCTTATAAATGGTTGTGAAGTAACACAGTAGCCATTCGTTCCATTCGCTGAAATGCTACCAACTGGAAATCTTAACTGCCTTCCCCTGTTAAACATTGTATCTAACATGCCCTTTTCTTGGTGTCATTTTTAGGGGCTTTATGTGGTGTGTTTTTCTAGGCATTCTGGAAAAGTATTACTATTAAAAATATTATAATATTTTTATGTAATGTATAATTTTTGCAACTTATGTGTAATATTATAATAATATAAAATATTAATAAATATTAAAAATGCTTGGCCCATGTTTAAAGAAAAATATTTCATATGGACTTTAGAGAGGATATATCTAATTTTGAATGCTAGAGCTATGGAGAGTTTGAACATTCTTTGTCCATGCAATTAAAGAACATTAGTCCAAAGGCTTACAGAGCTTGATTTTAAAATGCAGTTTGTTTTTCCCTGCAAAAGTCCAGTTGCCTCTTGTGGATCAAGTTGGAAATATTTAGGAAAGTCCTGCCCTCAACCATGAGTTATTCTCAACTGGAAGTTGAAGAAAAGTACCACAGCTGAAGTAAAGGAAATCTTAACGTGAGGTGTTTTGCTTTGTACTGAAGCAGACCAAAATTGCTCCTGTCTCAGGTGGGAAAGTTTGTCTTTGATGGATGGGCAGATATTATGAGTTTTAATGTGGTAAACTTTTTAAACAGTTGGATCTGCAGCTCTGCTTATGTCCCTAGTTTTAGATGAGCTCTCTTAATAAGGCTGTTTATCTTTTCCAAAGTGAGAATGGAATAGGCGTTCACAATTTATAAAAGTTAGTTATCATGGCGCTGCTGTTGCAAAGGTATCACAAATAACAAATTGGAACTGTGCTATTAGTAGTTTTCTGTTAACATATGCAATATATGTAAGCAACATTTATATGTCTTCACCAGGGTTCTACTAAGCTTTGCTATTGCATCTTATCTATGCAATTCCCGTAAGAATAAGTGATAGTAGTGGCTTTCTGTTAAATTTCTTGTTCATTATTTTTTAACCAGAACAGAGAAAATAAACAGCAATGGGTTACATACATGTATGTATGTGTCTGTGTAGACATATCTGTATATAATACATATATGTACACACTTCTGTATTTACATAGTTGTATATAGATATATACGTGTCTGCATGTGTTTGTGTCAAATCATCGAAAGTATAACTACAAATCCATATTGTAGGGTATGCATGAAATATGTAAATTACATTGTATTACTGATTTTAAAAAAGTTTTTCTGGTATTAAAACCAGAATCTACTATCAACATTATCACTAGTCCTCACCCTTCCCCATGAATTTAGTGCTTAATGTGATTCTTTTGGCTTTAAAATGGAAGAATTTTATTAGTTGCTAAAGCTATTCAGTAAGAGGGTATTTCGAAAAGAAACATAAATTGTGAAATTCAGCTGGGACAGTTACTGAACTGTTGGTATTGTTTTGTCAAAAACTGATTTAAAATGAACTAGAAAATTGCCAAGCCATCGAAGTATGGGATGTGGAAAAGTTAATATATTAAAGAAACACTATCATGAGAAGAAGAAGTGCCATTTTAAAAATGATATTTTAAGAAATTCACTTATATAGAGAATAGGGCAAAATCATAATCTTTTATGAGCCCAATAAAGACTGCCTAGCTACTGCCGCTTGATACAATACCTTTCTTATTGAACTGGGAAAAAATCTGCTATGGAGGGCTTATTTTTTTTTTTTTTTTTTTTTTTTTTTTTTTTTTTTTTTTGCACAATATAGGCTTAGTTAGCTTTTTAACTTCAAACAGAAGAATGACCATAGTGTGATAAGCGTGCCTTGGACTGGCCAGGCTAGTGCGCAATACCGTGGACCACCATGTGCATGTAGTAATGTACGTACAAGCAGAGCTGGGGGCCTGGCAACCAGGGTGCTTTGGTTTGACGTGCTGTTATAGTACTGGCTATACTGGCAGTCTAACGTGACTTGGTAGTGGACTTATAGTGGTGTCTCTTTTAAAGACAGAAATATGCTTTTCTCTCTTCAGCAAGACTTGGGGATGTTATTTTTGCTTTAGAGATAGACTGTGCAAGTAGGTGAACAGGAAGTAAATCCTTCTTGTTTTATTTGATGTGGCTTCTTGTGACTGGCCCACTGTACACAATGCTCATGTGACATTTTGGAAGATCAAAAAATGAAACGTCATTTTACTTTAGCTCACTTGTTTATCTAAATAGTTAACTCAGGCACGTAGAATAAAGGCAAAAGATAAGAATTATTAGTATTTGTACTTTGTATTTGTGAGCTGGTTATTCCTCTGAAAACCACCTGATGATAGTAAGACAAAGTAAAATATTTGCATTTCCTATTCCTCTTTCCACATCACTCCTTTATACTACAGTCTTTTCTTGCATGTACTTATTTGTGGTGTGCAAGTCACTGCAAGGGTGTGGGATGTTTAATTCCTGCTAACCTACCAAGCTGTAAAAAACTTACTATGATGTGTTAGAAATACAAATATTCATGCAATGTTCAAATGGAGGAGAATACTGCTGTTGTTTTATGAGGAAACCTACCTTTTAAGGGAAAACAGAGTTGAAAAGACTTCCAGGTGAAATTGTAATCTAAAATTATTTCAAGCACCACCTAGGATTATTGCATATGAAGTATAAGGATGAAGCTTTTTGAAGTCAGTTGGCTTTGATTATTTGACGAAGGCTGTGTGGAAACCTCATAGCAGCCTTCCGGTATCTGAAGGGGGCCTATAGGGATGCTGGGGATGGACTCTTTATGAGGGACTGTAGTGAGAGGACAAGGCTAACTGGTTCAAACTTAAACAGGGGAAGTTTAGATTGGATATGAGGAAGAAATTCTTTACTGTAAGGGTGGTGAAGCACTGGAATGAGTTGCCCAGGGAAGTTGTGAATGCTTCATCCCTGGCGACGTTCAAGGTGGGGTTGGACATAGCCATAGATGGCATGGTATAGTGGGAGGTGTCCCTGCCCATGGCAGGGGGGTTGGAACTAGGTGATCTTAAGGTTCTTTCCAACCCTAACTATTCTATGATTCTATGATCTTAGAGAAAATCCAAGTCCTATCAGTATTGGTAACAAAGTTCCCATTGCCTTCAATGAACTCTGAGTTTAACTCCTGTTAAATAACTGCTCTTGGTCATCTGTGGCTGCTTAGTGATGCTTTCTTTCCCATGTACTGCCATGGTGCCTCTGGCGTTCCTCTTCTCACAAAAGTTTGCATGCAATCCCATGCAGCACAGAAGGGTGTTTACTGGAGACACCTGCACTGAGTCTGAGCTGGCCTCAGAGAGGTAGCTCAGGGGAAAGAGAAGATGTTTGATGCATCTACAGTGTTGAAAGAGATCTCACTTAAACTACATTAAGCTGAAATTATTGCATTTCAAAATATATTGCTTACATTTTTAATTGAATTTTGCCGTCATCTTCATCAAGCATTAAATAACTTGGAAAGTATTGCAATCTGTGCTTGTTTATAACATAGTGGCTGTAGTTAGAAATTAATTACAGTACTTTCCTAAATCGTAATGCCTCCCCACCAAGAAAGCCCTTGTGTCCTTAGAAAGAGCCCCTTTTCTGCTGTAACAGTTTTTAAACTGTATCCTCTCTGAGCCATTTAAGAATCAGCAAAGGGTTCGAATGTGTTTCCTCGCTTGGGTGCCTGATTCTACCTTTTATCCATCTCTGCACCCTGCCTGCTTCTCCCCACCACTTGGTATGAAACCAGTTGTCTACCTACAATGTCCTCCCACCTGCTCTGCTCTTCTGTACCCAAGTGCCTCCCACAAGCAGCAGAAGGCTTCTCTGGGGAAGGTGAGTCCAGCTGCTTTGGCAACCTGCTGCTTTAGCAGCTGAGACCCAGCTCTCTCCTTCGGCAGAAACAAAGCAGATGTCGCTCATCAAAATATGTTCACAGCGGTAAGCATGGGAAAATGAGCCAATGGAAATGCAATATGAGTGACTTGTAAAACTGCAATTATGATTAACGCTTCAAGTGCTATTTACTTTAACATTTGACCAAGGTAACACTGCTAATTTCTTTTAGCTTAATGTGAAATTTAGAGTCTGATTGTTCTAATTGGCAGGAAACAGAAAGCTGCCAAAACCACACACTGATTTACTTCCCACTTGATTCTGTTGACATCACTGAAGTTGCACAGGATAGTAATTGTTAAAGAAAGTTACTTTTGGGTTTCAGCATTTGTCTCTGATCTGAAAGCTCAGAATTTAAGATCCTTCAAATCAATGCTGTGAAGCAGATGAGATGAAAAAATCCATTAGCTCATCTTTTGCAGCTCTGCAGTGTCCTGCAACTTTGGGGATAGTGGCTTAGTTGATCTTTACATATTAAAATCACAGATGAGCCAACCACCAGAAAACAGCAATAATAGCTAAAGAAAAAGAGATCCATGAATTTGATAGGGACCATTTAAGTATCATAGCCTGTACATCTGAAGTATTTGGAGAAAGTAGTTCAGCTCCTACCACTGAACATTTTCAGGCTCAAACACTTACAAAGATTACATACTGACATGAGAGTGGACTGGTCTAATTTAAAATCCATTAGGCTACCAGATCTATCATTAAATCAGTAAAATCCACCTCCTTGGTCCATAGACTAGTATGATGCATAGACGGCAGAGTGATGCGGGGAAACCTCTTACTCCCACGAAGATATTTGTCATTGTAATACAGAACAAACTGAAGGCCCCCGTGTAACATGCAGCAGAGACAACAGCCTTGTTGTTCCTGTCCCCTAAATCTTTTTCAAGAAAAGGAAATTGGAAGTGCTTTTGGAAGCAGCAGGATTAAGGGGAATGTTATTTTTCCCTTCTTTGGCCCTCCCAAGAATACATCAACTTCTTTCCAGAGAATTGTTATGTCTTCTTCCACTGAAACCTTTGCGGACTTCAGTTTGCAAAATTTCTCTGTGTTTCAAAGAGTGCTTTTGTAAGAAGTGTTATAGGTTATGCATGGCCTGTTTTATCCCTTTGCCAAATATGAGGCTCTAAAGATATTTTCATTTGTCATACTTTATTTCTACATCTTTTCCTGAGTAGGCTTAAAAAAACAACAACAACCCTCCCAAAAAAACCACCCCCACCCCCCATGTACTCCTACTCTCTATTAGGACAAGTTCTTACAATTTCTCTTGAACAATCACCTGTCTCAAAATGTATTCTAGTGCAGACTGATTATATGTGTAAACAACAGGGTTGCAAGATCCAGGAAGATATTTAATAACCTTTCAAAAAGTAGCATAGAGTTTGAGCCAAGCAGCTTTTTAATGTCGGTATTTTGTGTAGCTAAGTCTGGTGCAGGGGTGCTGGTTAGTGACACTGGCTGGGGTGAAAGGCTGCTGCCTGTGGGCAAAGGGATAGAAGTAATGGTAAAAGTGTGTACCTTTTGTCAAAGCCTAGCTGCATTTTTCAAATGCTTATCAAGAAAAATAAAGAATTTTTAGCATGGGGTTGATCAATGGAAAGACCAAGACCCCTTAAAGCTGATGAATCTGGAGTTAGCCTGCTGCCTGTTAACATTACTTCCTTCACACTATCCAAAATAAGACAGTATTGGACAGCTAAAGTAATGTAAAGTTTGGTGATTGTTTATGCCGTATATGTTGGCTAGCACATTACCCAGTTTTGAGATGACCTCTGAACAGTAAGGATCTATTGTACTGAGTCTTTTAATTGCATGTGCACATATACTTTTTATGTTATTAACTATAGTTTTGACATCATTTTCCCTCTTAGGTTTATAACAAGTGGCCCATCTGGAATCTTTATGGCTTATGCATCTGCTAAGGAATGGTATCTACCGTGTACTTTCTTAGCCCAACGGCATATGAGGTCATATGGCTTTTTTATTTCCATTTGTGTTGTCTTGCTTAGGCTCTGGGTGAAGAAGGGACATGGACAATGACACTGGCTTAACAAGTTAAGCCAAGGTAATTTGATTGTGTGGCCAAGTCTTGTCAAGCCCAATCAGTGTGATAGTTTTGGAGAGAAGATCTATCAAAGAACTGACATCCTTGGAGTAACTTTTCAGTATTCTCCAAGCTTTTCTTTTTTTTTTTTTTTTCGTATGTGTGTTATATTTGCACATTTGAAGACTTGGGTGGCAATGCTTAGGTAGATAAGAGATCTGTCTCTTGGGGAAAATGAAGGAAGAGGGTAGAGGATACCTTCCTTTTCCTTGGGCTTAATTTTTTCTATGTCAGTCTCCAAGTTTTATTGCATCCCTCAGGTGTTTTGTCACCCTATACAAAACTCACTGGTGGTTCTATCACACACACTGCACAGCAGAAACGACTTGTTTTATTCCCACTTAGCACTGTGGATTCACACCCTAAAAGACTTCTAGTTAAAATTTGGCCTTGGAGAGCTGGCCTTCTCAGTTGCGGTGGCAGGGAAAGCTAACAGTTTCCTTGGCTGGAAGGCATCAAATTGGATAAACAGAAAACAGGCCTGGAGAGTAGGAAAGCTCTTGATGGTGATTAGTTGTCATCCTGCTTGTCAGAACAAATGAAGAAGAGGAGCACAATGTTTGCACTGTTTGAACAAGCCTCAGAGAGAAAATTAGATGGTAAATGTGATCATAATTTGCCTGCCTTTCTTGAAAATCCCATGGTGCTATTAGTGTTTTTCTTTTTTCAGGTAAAAAAGCTTTAACAAGTACATACTTCTGCAGAGAGTGAAGTGCACTGAGGTTGTTCACAAACATGGTGTGCAAGGATTTCTGTGTTTTAAGTGACAGTGCTCATTGTGTTTACATACTGCAGGCTGGTGCAAGGTGTGTGAAATACATTATCATGAAAAAGATAATGTATTTCAATATTGCACATGATGTGGGAAAAAAGAGATAGCTATCTATACAAGTATGTATTTAGATAGGTATGCATATATAAAATAAGCTTGTGTCTGAGCTTTATATTGCGCTTGGTTGAGTACTGTTGATAAGCCAATTATGGTATTTTTTGAAAGGTATCTGGAACTTAAATTTTTCTCTCCTATTATCCTGTGATAATGCACAGTGGCAGGCTGTGCCCCTTGCTGAACTGCCGGCACACCTAAGGTGACCACAACTGTTACTAAACAAGAAAATCAGCACTTCTTTGTTTTGTGTATATGGAAATGTGGAGTAACCTGTAGCATTTAAATAATGAGTTTGGGGTGGAGATGGAGAAATGCTACTTACAGTTGATTTTACACATGAAAGTATTTCACACATAGCAGAAATCGTTAGTGTAAACAAGTATCAATTAAGAGAGCAAGTATGAGCATTGTTGGAGAATAAGGTAAAAGCTGCGATGTGAAAGGCTGTCTTGGGCAAAGACAGATGACTGACAGTGAAAAGATTTAAAGTATTCTGATTGCCTTGCAATGAAATCTGAATCTGTGAAAACTAATAAAAATTGACTGAGCTTAATTAGAGACCTATAGGAAGCAAAACCCCTTTGTTTAAAAAACAAGTGCTTAGACTGTCTTATCTCTTATTTGTAGTTACCCAACCAGACAGAACATCTGACTGCATCGAAAATCAGAAATTTCCTCATTATGTTGTAAAAATAAATAATTAAAATAACAAAATTTGTGGATTCACTATATTACTATGACATAAAGTATAATGACAGGAGACTGTAAAGAGGAGTATATTTATTTTTATCTCTTTATAAAATCATTTTTGTATGCCAGGAAGCTCAGACTAGTCTTGCTGTTCTCTATCAAATTACATTTGCTTATGCATCCCTCTTTATCTTTTATCCATCTTGGTAAGGACCCACTGGTAGAGTGTACTGCTAAAAGGCCTAAGCCAGAGTGTCAACAATACCTAATGTGAAAAAGAGAACTTATATCCTAAAGCAGAGAAGCGCAGTTCTCATGTGTAGGCCCTGCCTGGCTATGGTGCACAGAGCTTAAGGAATTACAGTGGCTCTTGGAGTTTCCTTTAGAAATGTGCCTTGTTCTGCATCATCTCCAGCAAAGCTCTGTGATGGACATAGATATTCTCTATCGATCTACTGGGCCTGCTTCAGACAGAAGCATGTATTGGGTTTTGTTCCTGTGTGTTTTGGATGAGCTCAGAGCAGTAGAATAAATGAAAAGTGTTGTGCTTCAGAACAGTCACAAACTGTATTGTGCAAATACAAGCTGGTCAGTATATACTTTGGTGGCTGAGGCATTTTTTACCTATATTTTAATCTACTGAAGATCTGATGAATCAAATTGATTGTACAATGTAGCTGGCAACCTGGTAGTGTATTCCATGTTAGTAATCCACAGTGACAAGCAGTTACATTTCATTTTTCTTTATTGACTGTTTGAGGCTTTAAAATATTTATTTGGCAATTTTGTGTCCCTTTTTGTTATTTTTAAAGATATGAGTAATTAGCAGGATCATACACTAATGATTTTTAAGCTGTAGTAGAAAGCACATAGGATGAACCGTGATGTGAAATAAATTAATTAAAATCAATGTTATTTCAATGAATACTAATTGAATTATTAATGCTTGGATCAGGGTTTTTCCCCATTTTGTGATTATTCAGCTTGTTGGCTGATGTATGCATTCCTCCATCTTCCTTGGTTGTTTTGTTGTTTTTTTTTAGTTCTCTCTTGCCCCTCATTAAAGGAATATGCTATCAGTATCAAATAGGGGATAGGGACTTGCTATGGCCAATTTACTTTTTTCAGTGCTATCTTGATTGTTGTTTCCAATCCTGAGTACAATAGCACACAGTCTGTTGCAGAAGTAGCCTCAAAGCTCTTCAAATGAGCTATGACCAAAAGCAGGGTCGTCTGGCATCTGAAGAGCTGTGGTTTAAGTCCGTAGCTGCAGTTGGGATGGGCTGTCAGGAACTGCGGAGCCCTGAAGCCTAATGCTACTTCTGCAAGCTCACTGCCACTGGGCTTCCCACCCTACTGGCCCTGTGTGCTCAGATGGATGGTGGAGAAGAGCTGTGGAGAACCTGTTGCCTAGCTCTGGGCTGAGGAAGGTTGTTCTCCTCTCCTCTTTACCCTGATTGCTATTAATATCCCTTCCCCCAGGCTACTGGATCATATGATTTCAGCTGAAATAGTTCAAAAGTTCCTCTGTTTTGATGCCAACAAAAATACAATGATTTTTTTTTTTTTTTGCCAGTTCTCTGGGGTTTTTGTTTTTGTAACTTGAAGGGATAAGCTCAAGGTCCAAGGCAAAGACTGTTATCCCACTGAATTTGGAGAGTGGGTTCCTCCATCCCCCACTATTTTAGCTGTTATATCATTAGAAAATATTGTATCAAAGATATGTAATTCACCTTTTCATCATTTGCTGCAAACAGAACAGTTTTCTGAGTGTGTATGTTTGCACAGAGGAGAGGAGACAACATCTCTTGTTTTTTTTAGTCTGTTTTCAGGAAGTCCAGTGTTGTAACTGGCAAAGATAGCTGTTTCTGCAACAATAGTGTAGATAAAGCAAAATATCTTCTTTTTTTTTTTTTTCCCTCTAATTAATAAATGTTGTCTAGAAAGCACGAAACAATTTGAAAGGGTTCTTAGAGTATTGTCAACAGGCCTTGAGAAATGAGCAGCAGTTTTGGAGACTGCTAAGGAAGAGCTGTAGCTCATACTATTGAGAACTTTGGGGTAAGCATCTATGAGATGAGCTTCCAGTATGCTACAAAGTACAAGAGCTGTTAGAATGCCTGTAGCACATAAATAGGGAAGCACAACAACTTGGTATGTTATGGATCTTCAGAGAAGGTAATGCTTTTGAACAACATTTATTTGTTATTTGTTAGATTACAATACGTTATAATGGATTCTCAGACACAACTGAGCTGTAATTCTATTCTTTTCTAGCCAGCTAGGATTTGGTCTTCAATTGAAGGTATTGTATGTCTCAGTAGTAAAGTGTTTAATGTTCCTGTCTTAAGCAGTATCTGTAGTTCTCTGTTAGGTGCAGTATGGCTTTTTCCCTTCACTGTGAATCAGCAGTACATATTATTTCAATCATTTATTACAATTGCTACTTACAGAAACTGAGTTGACCAGTAGTATGAGTTGCATTTCTGTAATGCTTTCTGTAGCACTCTGTACAGATTTGCTATAAAACATGGCTTATGTTGGAAAACATCTTGGGCAGACCTATTGTCACTGCATTCTGAGTGGAGAAATTAATTTGTCCAGTGCCTGTGCCATAGCACTTCCAGTCTTCCTAACAGTGGACGCAGCACCTTTCACGTGTATTTCTTCACATACCCTTTCTCTTAATTATCATCTCTACCTGATGAGACACTTACAATACACTGGACATGCTTATGGCCCTGCTGACAAACAAGAAAAGTTTAATGAAAGTACTTTATTCATTTATTTCTCTTTTTTTCACTTTTTCCTTTATTTTCTGCCCCTGCTGATCTCCCTATCTCTGTTGCTTGATCTGAATGAGATTTCTGATATGTTGTGTAACAAGTTTTTAGTGGTATCTAGCCATTCACCAAAGTAGTTTTTCAACACTGCTAGCAATTGAAGGAGGAATGTAACTTTTCTTCACATCAAAGAAACCATTCTTTCTTTATTTGGCAATAGCACTGAGAACAGCTTGGTGCACTTATACTTTATCTTACAATTTGCTGCTGCTGTAGTGGCAGGGGATTAATCAGTCCTCTAAAAGAAAGAATGAAATGACTCACATGTGGGACTTGGCATAATACAGCAGCCAAGTCCCAAATCTTTCCTGCTACAAACCTTAGCTCTCCACAGCTCTTCCACATAATTTCTCTGTAGCTATTAGCTAAATACTGTCATTCTAGACTTTTACCCCAACCCTAAGGATCCCAAAGAACTTGCGGTTTAAATGGGTTATGCATATTTGAACATGACTACTTTACAAATAGTTAGGCAAAGAGTATGAGTTACTACAAAAGATTTACCCCACTGCTTCTCAGTTAGATAACACAAGTTGTTTAGGCATATCAAGGGTTCAAAATTCCTTTGAGTCTCTGATCTACAACATTCCTCAGATTATATTCTGATAAAAGAGAGAGAGAGAAGAGGTTGTTTGGATTTGACTTCTTGACTGGTTGCTATAAAACTAACTTTCAGCTCAACCTCAAACCATTTTCGCTCTTCCCTTGAATTCTCTTTTGCTGAAAGATACATTTTAATGGGTGGGAAGAATTTTTTGTATCCATCTAACTATGGATTCTTCTTCCAAGCTTCATCTTAAGAAGGGTGGAATTGAGGAAGAGAGACTAAAGGATTAATCTTGGGGTAAGGGAACTTATTTTTTTCATCCTTCAGAGTTATTCCTCTCAACTTAGAAGCTACTGTTCCCATTCTAATACATATGAGATTCTCATGATTTGAATTTGATGTGTTTAACAGAATTTTAAAAGGGAGGAAGAAGAATGTGTCCTAGATCATCTTCATTTGAAGTTAACAATAGGCAGGAACTATTTCATGTGAAATATCTGGCTTGTATTTCAAGACATATCTTTATAATTTTATTTTTGCTCTTTATGCCAAAGGAAGATTTTTTCTCTTTCATTATCCTTTGCAGTTGAGATGATAACTCTTTCAGACAGTACTTGCTGGCCTCTTCAGTGTCTTTGTGCTGAGACTCCACGAAAAGGCAAGCCTTTGAAACTTTTTGGTTCATTGGTAGAGTCAGGTCTACAGTTCGTCCAGTAAAGAGTCTTGGACTTGAAACTTATTCCATCAGGTACATCCTTTCATTGTAGAGATACAAACACAGAACGACTGAACAGTATAATGCACAGTAAATCTCAGGGAAGTCTTTTACTAGGTTCTGCAAGTAATGGATGAGATCCATCAACATGCAATTTGGATTGCTTGGTTTTCCATCTCTATTTATTGGTCTCCTTGTAACTAAAGTAATTTCTGTTTAAAGTATTTCATTAAATTGTTTCTCTCTGATTATGATTCCTTTTCCTCTCCTCCGTGTTGGAAATACTTGTTACTGGTTTTACTTCTTCCTGTCTGTGTTGAGTAGACAAGGCACAGTGTAGCCATGCAAGAGGAGACAGAACTGATTTCTTTACCTGTATTTTTATAATTTGTAATAAGCTCAGTGGTTGGCTCCATCAGAATTCATCTTGTATTTATCTAAAAGATTCTTTATGACGTATGGGCTTGTAAAGTTAAGAGAATAATTTTTTTTTATTGCTAATGTGAGGCTAGATAAATGGGAAAACAATTCAGGGTTTGGAATAATTGATAACAGGAGAAAAAAACATGGAGAAAAGAGACTTAGAAATTCTTTCTAGACTTTTTCTGAGAAAATATTTTTTGTAAAGTAATTACTAGTCTTTTCTGTCTCCTCAGCTATGGCAGAATACCTGAGGGCTAAATTGTCTGTGGTAATGAAAGGTGACATTAGGCAAAACCAGAATTCAGCAAGTAGGACTAACGGAATATTTCATGGGAGTCTGGTGTCTGTATACAGACACAAGAAGGAGTAGGAAACAAGTCTGTTATGAACGGTTAAGAGAATGGTATGCGTCCATTTGAAAATTATAGGTAAAGAAACTAAATTTTTCTTTCAAAGAAGGATATTAAACGGCTGTCTGCTATTATTTTACACAAGGGAAGATGTAAATCATGCTCTGAAAGGCCTGTTGTGACTTTATAGCTGTTTTTTTTTTCTCTACTTTTTGCCTTGCTGGCATGACAGTGGCTACTGTAGAGAGTTGATGAAAGAAGTTAAAGGTGTTTAGTCATGTTACTGGAGTGAATGAATGAAAGTAAGCAGTAATATAGTTTTATGGTTTAGTTACTGATTATAACTGAATGGCATCTTTCACAGCATCGAATCAATACTCTGGGTCAGAGACTGCAAAATGATTGACTCCCAGTGTGATTCCAGAGCTGAGGTGGCCAACAGAGGGGAAAAATGTGTAATGCACAGAGGAAAAATAAGAAGTCAATGAGCAAAAGAAAAGATGCTCAATAGATGCTTTCTTTGGTGACCTGGTTCCCTTTTAGAAATATTCTACACATATGCAGCTACCAAGCAGGAGCAAGCTGATTATGATAGGTTAGGTTTCTCTTTAGTTTAGTAGGAAATACTGTCTTTTCAAGTGCTGACTGAATTGTGTGAGCATTTCCTACATCAGTAGTCTGGACAGATGTAATTATAGCTGCTGATGATTCAGCACCCACACTTTTTCTGAACTCTATGTCACTGGGATAATTTTGTGTTTTCTTGGAATAATTTGATGTGTTAAATTTTTGTTCCAGATTCTCTGTTTCAGTTTGTTTAATGATGATTTACTATCTGTTCCTTTGTCTCATATTTTGCCTGTGAGATTCTTAGTTGCAGATTGTCCTTGGCGATAGCAGGCATTTGTCTTAGTTTTTTGCCTATGGGTGTCAGTCCAAATGCTTGTAGGATTTTACTATACCATAAACATTTCTGCTTATTCACCAAAATCCTTACTGGAAGTTGGCAAATAACATTGTCTCTGGCATCATGCTTGCTCCAGAACTTCAGTTTTAGAGAACTTTAATAAATTTTCTCCCAGGGACCAGAAAATAAAGTATTTATTGCCTTCAAAGGTGTGGGGTGGGAGAAGGAAGGGGAGGAGGCAAGTAATTTTCTCTGAAATACAGTGAAATCTCATTCACTCTCCAGACCTAGTGGTTTCCAATATTCAGATACCCAACAGAAGCCAAAAATGTTAAGGTGTACTAATGTAGCTCACCTGCTTTAATGTGGGAAAAGGCTAACATTAGCTGTATGGTCAGTTATGATCATATTTACTCTGTAACTTTTCTCATCTGATTGTTTTTTGACAATTTCTGCTGCTTTTCTGTCAGGGAGGCTTCTTCTGATAGAGCTTATAACCGGAGTGTATTTTGTTCTTGTATCAGGGTTGTCTTCCATGATAGCTTTTGTATTGTATTATGGCTAACTTCATCTCAAGTGCTTAAATCCCTGTTTAATGTTGCCAAAGACACTATTGTTTTGGTGAAAGCATTGCAAAATTTTTAGCAAAGGTAGCGTCTAGTGGGTCTAGAGAAGTATCCAGCAGCTTTGAACCAGTTCCTGTCAGGACAAATAGGAAGCACTGCTGTTGCCAATCAAGCTTTCTTGTACAGACCTGTATCCTCCTGGAACAGGAGACAGAAGAATGACACCAGATTCACTTACCAACTCATCACACTGCCCTTGAGGAACTATTGCAGCTCAACAGATTAATCAGATAGATTAATACTCCCGCTCTCTAGTGATTACCACAGGTCTGTTTTGATGGCTCTCATTCTGGCACTTTTCCCACTGAAATCCTTTTCCATGTTAAAGTGGAACTAATTAATTCTAGGGCAATACTGAATGGTTCTTTCTGGTTAACAGTTCAGCCAGTTTATGTCTAGATGCTCTAAGTCCCACTGAGATATCTTAAGCCAGTTCTCCAGACAGTGTGAAAAGGTTACTTGGTTACTGGATATAAAGCTTTTGAATAAGTGAGATTGTAAGTAGTTATAGTCTTAGACATGTATAGTTTTGAGTTGCATGGTTTGTTTTTTTTCCTGTCATGAAGATGCCATGTTTGTCTTTTACTGGAGATTACCTGTATTTCTCCAGTAGTACTTTCAGACAGACAGCATTCTTCTGCACAGGGATAATAATCTGCCATGTGTTAATAGCACATGTCACTCTATTCCAGAAGTGGCTGTGTTGTGGTGACTGCCTTTAAGACAGTATATATCATATGATAGCAGCTGAGAGGCATGACAGTTGACATTCAAGAATGTAGACAGTACTATGGGATTTATGTGCAATCTTTGGTCATGCTCTCTGAGCTTTTGTAGCAGAGGCAATAATATGTATTACATTTGCAGCAAAGTAAAAAATAAACCTGCCCATTTCAAAACTTGCAATTGTCACGTAATCAAAATAATCACTGCATTTTAACCATGAAACTTTACATTAACGTTTTTTTTTTTTCTTCCTGAGAGGATAAGATTTAAGAGTTGAAATTTTTATTTTAAAACCAAATTCTTTATCTAGATATATTCAAAAATTTTAAACAATGATAGAAGAAATAAAAATATTGGCCTGCTTCTGAGAGCCTGTAATCTGCTCAGGTTTTGGTATATTTTCAACTTGTTTTGAAAGTACTTTCCAATATAACATATTCTGTCAGCCTAGCCTGAAGTTCTAAACAGTAATTGTATCTCTACAACGTTTGAAAATCAGCTTCTTAAAATATGATAATGAAAAATATTAGCCTTCAATTAGTTCCAGAGGAAATGTAATTGTGAAAGTCTTTACCAATGTGAATCTTCTCTAAGAAAAAGCATTTTAAAAGAACCAGTTTGTCAAGCTGCTGTCTTGATCGTCAAACACAAATTCAAGAAATTTTGATTTGACTTCAAGGTAGGTACGTTCCTACTGGAAAACACACAAGGTTTTGTAGTGATTTATATACTTATTTTGGCAACTCAGGTCTGTGATGCTCGGTATCTAGAATTAGGCATTTGGTAGCCTTGAGTACTTTTTTCTCTCAGGTTTTGTGCTTAATTGATTTGATACTTATTTTCAAGTGAGTTTTTTTATTTTTATTGCTCTGCCATTGATAGTTTTATGTCTTATTCTTTTCCTTTTTATAGAAGCATACCGCACTTGACATGGAGCTCTTAGCATATTTATTCTATATTACATACTAGGCTAGTGAAAGCCAACCCCAAAGGGACTCTGCCATTTCCACTTGCGTCTAAAATAATCTCTATACTTCTGTGAGCAAGGACCGTCCTTAAAAGTGAGGAGTTGATCCTGGTGTCGGGAAAACAGTACTGCAGTGCTTTGATGATTTGCCATAACTGAGTAGCAAAAGGACAGGAAGGTCTTGAAAAAGGTGAAGTATATGATCCTCCAATTTAGTCTGCAGAAATAAGGATATTCTTGAGAAAATTTAGACAAAGTAGTGAAAATTCAGCCATTTCTAACCTCCACTAGATTGACAGCAGTATTTCTAGCTTATGTATTGACTATCTGAGACAAGGCAGGTTCCATTTTTGCCCTCAGTATTGGAATGGAGCAATATGAACATACGTAATCCCTTCTCAAAGCCAACTGAAACCTGTATTCCAGAAAGAGCTAAGATAATTTGGCAAAGGTGGTGACACTGTACTTGGTTTTGCTGACCATTAGCCTTCTGGAATCATCCAAATCAATGGACAGGTCTATGTTTTACTCCATTGCAGGTGATATGGCTCCTGTACTGGTGACTGTCTTCTATATTCACTTGAGGTCATTCCCTGTTCCAGTGTGATCCATCTATCTGGGCTGCATCAAAAGGAGTGTGACCAGCAGGTCGAGGGAGGTGATCCTGCCCCTTTACTCTGCTCTCGTGAGACCTCACTTGGAGTATTGCATGCAGTTCTGGTGTCCTCAACATAAAAAGGACATGAAACTGTTAGAACAAGTGCAGAGGAGGGCCACGAGGATGATCAGGGGACTGGAGCACCTCTCGTATGAAGATAGGCTGAGAAAATTGGGGCTGTTCAGCCTGGAGAAGAGAAGGCTGCATGGAGACCTCATAGCAGCCTTCCAATACCTGAAGGGGGCCTATAGGGATGCTGGGGAGGGACTCTTCATGAGGGACTGTGGTGAGAGGACAAGGGGTAATGGGTTTAAACTTAAACAGGGGAGGTTTAGATTGGATCTGAGGAAGAAATTCTTTACTGTGAGGGCGGTGGGGCCCTGGAATGTGTTGCCCAGGGAAGTTGTGAATGCTTCATCCCCGGCGGCGTTCAAGGTGGGGTTGGACATAGCCTCGGATGGCATGGTTTAGTGGGAGGTGTCCCTGCCCATGGCAGGGGGTTGGAACTCGATGATCTTGAGGTCCTTTCCAACCCTAACTATTCTATGATTCTATGATTCTATCTTCTCTATTCTGACAATTTGTAAAAATGGCTACAGTCCAAAAGAAGCTGACTAATCTCTTAAATCTCCTGGCAGTATTACTGGGAGAAGAGGTCTGGTCTTTGTACTTCTTGCATCTGTTATCAAACTGTAAGGGAAATAATAGCACAACACAAAATCTAATGGGGAATTCAGCACACAGCTGATTTGAGGTACTACGCTGTGTTTCTGGAATGACCAAAAATACTTAAGTGATTCGCAGATAGCAAGTTGAGTTGGAAGGGACCTCTGGAGGTCATGCAGCCCAAACTCTTGTTCAGAGCAGAGCTAATTCAAAATTAGATCAGGTCAGTCAGGGTTTTATCCTGTTGAGGTTTGACAGTCTGCAGGAATGGAGATTCCCTGGGCAGCCTCCCTGGGCAGCCTGTGCCAGGGATCAGCAGTTTGGGGGTGGTACCTGTATCGTATCTTCAGCATAGGCACCAAAAGACACACTGCTTTTTTGATCAACAGGTTTGCAACATGGTAAATTTAACCTTTAATTGTCACCTCATATAGAGGAACAGTAGGTAAAAGCTAAGATACAGTTTGCAATGTACAATTTTCAAGATTAATTTTTTGGTGGGGATGGGAGAGAAGCATGTGTACTTAACTGTCATAGCACACAGTAGTGAGAATCAGGCACTTCTAGCTTTGGTGGTTTCTTCTGGAATTGTCACTAAAAGAAAGATGGAGAAAAACTGATGTATAAGCATTAGTTTCTGAAGGGGGGTGGCAATAGTGAAATGCATTTAGCATAGCGACGATATAGCCAAGGGAGGACATTGTTTATTTGAGGTTCTTGAAAGTAATGCACACCAAGGAAAAAGATAAATTCTTCAGAGGGGGACATGGGACTTTAACTAATGAATTGGGAGAATTAATGAGATAATAAAATAATTAAGAAAGGAGACGTTTCACCTGAGGCTGTCAAATTTGACGTAGCTGATCGGAGATGAAATTTCCTAGGTTATACTTGAAGAAGAATCAATTCAAGAAATGCCAATTGGCCAATAAATCATTTCAGTTGGAATTGCAGAGGAGGTCTGTAGCTTCCAAAAGAAAATTGTGTTTGTTTTTGTATGTGAAAAGATCACCATAGAGTATGACAAACTCTGCAAATGTTGGCAGCCAGGAGTCTCTGAACAAAAACTGTTTCATCGCTTTAAGCACAGGCGTTTTGTGGACTACTGTGCAGTGAGAGTTTTACTTATTTGTATTTCAGTTGGTTTCTCTCTAATTTTTAAATTAGTTTTCCAAATGCTCTGTTTCTCTTATTTAATTTGTGTTTTATTACCTTAACTTCTTAATTTTTTTTCAGAAGCTAAAATCAACAATAAGGCAAATACTTGGGTAAGCGCTTTGAGTGAGTCTGTCTCTTATTTCTAGACATCTTTACTGTTGTCCCTTGTATTTAATGTTTCATCCCTTTTCCTTCCATGTTATATTTCTGTCAGCCAAAAAAAAAATAAATGTTAAATTACATGGGATATAGGGTGGCTCTTGTCCTGTGATTTTTTAGATGTTTTTTCTCTCTGAAGGGTTTCAGTTTTTTTCTTTTTGTTTCTGCTGCTTCAGATGAGAAACTACCACAGAACATATCTGCAAGTGAGATCATTGTGTTTTTGTGGTGTGTGTGATATACTGCAGCACAGATAATGCTCTAAGTACAATGCTACTTCCATCTGTGAACTTAAGGTTTTTTGTTTTGTTTTGTTGGTTTTTTTTGTCATTTTAGGCTCTTGTAAGCATAGTTTTTCTGCAGTTTCTGTTATGGTCCCAGACTTGTAATAAGGGAAGGCTGAGTGTGCCACTAAAGTAGATCAAATGAGTTGTTTGGTTAGGAGGAAAGGTCATTTCTAGAGAATTTTTTCTTGATTTTTTTATTTATGTCAATTTGTAGCAACTCAAAGAGCCTGATGGATTTTGTGGAGACTGCTGTATTTATAGTCAGTGTCGGGGTTACCAGTAAGAGGCCAACAAGACCACCATGGAATGGGAGTGACATTATCAGTCATCTTTTCTCCTGTCTGGACTTGCAAGCAAGGGAAGTACATTCACTTATCTGACCTAGTGTAGGAGGTTGGTTGTGTGCATAGATAAGAAATTACCTTTATTTATGGGAAGAAATCTTTTTTCTGTTTTTAACTGCAGACCAAACAAAGTGGTTAGTGTTCTCGTTTAAGTAAGTGTTGATCTTGTCTCAATCAAATCTTAAAACAGTTATTATTGTGAGACAAAGCGATTTCTGTTCCACTGGCTGGTTGCCCTTCTTGGACGTGGCTTCAGCTCTTCCTTTGAAATTCTTATTGAAAATTTCCGAGTTTAAAATGAGCCAGCGTTTAAAAAATATTAATTTTTGCAATTGTCTATTGTATTGATAAGGTAGGGCGAGTATTGGTTATGTGTGTTGTAGCAATAGTTTGCTTTTCATTTGCTTGCTGCGCAGGAGGATTTGTGCTCTTCTGTGGCATTCTCTTTACTTGAAAAGCTTGACAGTAAGTGGATATATATTTTTAAATATAGACAGGAAAGCTATTATTTTTTATTTAGCTTTTACTGTGTAATGGAATTTGTGACAAGGTTATTTGCTTCAATATAATTTTGTGTACTGATTAGTGTTCTTTGGAAAGGGCCTTGAGGCATGTTGCACGAAAGACGCTATATAAGTAGGGAATGGAAGGGTAAACGACCTTCATTTAAATGCAGTCAAGTAATCATTATCAAAGTTTTAAGCAATTTGAACTGCCTAACAGAGGTATGATGGCAATAATTGCCAATGTCCTTAAAGGACAGCTGTACCCATTTGATCACTGCCACATGCTTAAAGTTTATGAAAGGAAAACCACTTTTCACAATCTCGAAGCAGTATCTGAAGATAGCTATTTAAAAAAAAAACAAACCAAACCAAACCAAAAAAAACACCAAACCCCAAACAACCCTAAAAAACCATCCAACCAAAAAAAAAGAAAAAACAAAACCAAGCAAATAAACAACAACAAATAAAAGAAACCAAACCAACCAACCAAAAAAAAAACAAATGAGAAAACCACCCACAGAATGACACATGTTACAAAATGGATATTTTCAAAGTCTCTGCACATAGCACAACAGAATTTTATCATGCAGCAGTGTAGGTGCTAATACCAGAGGGCACAAGTGAGTTGTTAATAGTTAAAATTAATAAAGAAAAAAAAATATAAAAAAGAAAAAAGTGCATTAGTATTTAAATAGGAATGAAGCAGGCAGTACATATCTAAAGAATGGTTTTCCCATGCTAGTAGAAGGAATGCTGGTCGCTGCAACGTGGTAACTGGGGACAGGGAAGTGAGTTATGCAAAAGAACTAAGCAGAAATGTATTATTATTTCTATGTCTCCTTTCCCTATCCAGAATCATTTTGAAATATACCCACATGCAGACACGCACATACAGAAATGGACTTTGCCCATTCTGTGAGGAGCTGGCCCCAGTTTGAAAGCAACAGTTCATTCCTTAGTGTGGCTCTGCACCAAGTTAATATTTCCTGTCTTTCTCTTAATGTTCTCATCACTGGCCTAGTCCCACCAGTTTTCTACAAGCTAAGAGTACCTCTGTAACCCTTCTGAGGTGGGTATATAAAGTACATAACGGCCTAGGGAATCTCGAAGTCCAGTCCCCTACTGTCACTATATATTATAATATAACATGATAAAGCTGTGTCTTAACATGAGCTAATTATTTTTGTCCTTCAGGACTCTGGTTGGCTGTTCAATAATGTTACTGCCCTGGGAGTTACAAATCTTCTAATTTGCAGCATAAATTTATTTATGGCTGTTTTATACTTACTTGTTCTTGTGCCAGTGTTGTCTTTTTGACTTAAATAGTTCATCTCCAGTGTATATGCTTTGCTGATCATATTTTTACAGAGGAATCATATTCCTATTCAGTCTTGGCAGGGTAGAGCAAGCAAACATCTTTTATTCTATGTGAATGTACGCTCTTCATTCCCAGTATCATCCCTATAGCCCTTCCTAGTTCTTCTTCCAGCTTAAATTAATATTCCCTGAAGGAAATCAGAATTACTGTTCCGGTGAGGTTTCACTGTGTTCACACTAATACTTTCTGGGGAAAAAAAGAAAAACCGTCTGCTTATTTATTTATTTGCCTACATTTACTTTACAACTGCATAACTTGTTTCCATATTTATATTGAATTAGTTGGTGAAAATCCATTTTCCAATCAGCTTATACGTTTCAGGTGTTTTTCCTTTCCCTTTTCTTTGTGTTTAGGTTTCAACTTGCAGTAATTTTTTTGCACTATTGACTCAAACTTCACACTACGATTTTCTGTTCATTACATGAAACATGATATTTTGCTTGTATGATATTTTGATTTTTCTTTCTACTGGTGGTGCTTCCTAATTTTGTGTAATCTTCAAGTTTCCACTAAGTGTTCCTGCTTCTTAATTCATATTCATATTCATTTATGAATTTAAGGGAGTTTTGCAAATTGATCTCTGGGGAGCTTTGTTGTCAAGCTTCCTCCAGTTCAGTAGATGCCCTTTCAATACAGTCTGTCATTATACCTCTTTCTGTGTTTCCTTAACTAATTTACAGTCCTTTTACTAATTCCTGTCTTTCCAGCTGTTAATGCATAAGGTAACCTATCATATATATGCAGATGTGCGGTTAGATGAGTCAGTAATCTCTTGTTCTTAAAATCAGAGAAAGAAATCAAAGAAATTAGTTTAGCATTAATTACCTTTGATAAACTCATTGTGAACTGAGCCGCATTTTTCTGAACCATATATATGTGTGTATATACACACACACATATATTTAAACCTTGAACAAAAGAACTATTGTATGGATCAGTTCACCTCTTCTGCCTCATTAAATATTGGTGCCACTGCTCCAGTTTGCTCCAAGTCCAGATATAATCTGGGAGTTTTAATGTATAATTTCTATAACTGATCCAGCACGTCATTTTTTTTTCTATGTCAAGTCCAGAATGTTTTATCCAACATATCCCTTTTTGTGTCTTCATAGTCTATAACATCATCAGACACCCTTTTCCATCTATTTTTGTTTTTCCTAAAGAACACACACATTTTGGTATCTCTGTTCCAGCCCTGACTGCTGTTTCAATGTATTTTGCTTTCCTGCAATAGTTCATTCTACATCCTGCAGCACTACAAACTTCTTCCTTTTCTTTAAGATCACAAGGAGTCAGAGCAACGAACCTCGAAAGCATTTCTTGCTGATTCGATCCCATTCCCTAATTAGCCTATTAATGAACCATTCCACGTAATTGATGATTATTTGCATAAAAATTAGTATTTCCTTCTAGATGCCAATCGTATTTCCCCCTCTGTTCTTTAAGCCATTATTGTAACCCTGTTTTCTTGATTTCACCCTTCTTTGAATCAAATCCAGATGTGGAAAATATGTGCCTCTTCCAGCAGTCTTCCTTTCTTTTTTAGTTTACTGCTAATATATGTTTAGATGTGCGTTCATTAATGAAGGAAGAAGAGGGATCTCAATAGAAGTTTAGGGAGATAGAGAGTAAATGCAAACTGTATTGCAAAAATAAAACTCAGTATTTGCCTTTGTGAAAGCAGGTCATCCTCTGGCGTTTTGATAGAACCTTCTTTCTCTGTTTTAGACATAATTTGTTTTAAACTATAAAAAAGTTCTAGTGAAGTCTTCTGGAAAACTTGGAATATGTCTCACTGTGATTTAATTGACCTACCATGCATCTTGCACATGAAAAAATAAATATCTAAGAAATAGGAAGTTGGCATAGGTATTTCACTGTCATTACTAAGTAACCTAATGGCATAGGCATTCTTCAATATTTTGTTCTTTTGGAGTCTCCCAGGCTACATCTTATAAATTAAATGAAGCCAGGACATATACTCAAGTGCGAGCTCCAGGATAGTGACCCCCGTGCTGTGCCACTTGTCCTCAAGGCTGAAGACTGGGACCTGGCCCACTTTAATATTTAGTGTAAGTTATTTCTAGATAAAAATAATATTTGCCAAATGAGTTCCCATCCATACATCTCACAGGAAGTATTTTTTCCCCACATCAAGAATTGAGAGATATTTGTTTTCTTCTTAATTAGTAAGCATGACTGCTAGTAATCATGGGAGGTGGGAAGGGTTGAGGAATGCAGATATATGCCTGAGCTGTTAAATTTCCCAGGCTTCAGCCTGCTTTGGAATCAATTGCTCTGAATTGTGTAGCATGGGAGGAAGAAAGAAAGCATATTGCTTTCTCTGAAGTGAATCACTGTCCCAGGCTCTGTGTGAGAACTTTGGTTCCTTAGAACTAGGAATGTTGCTTCTGCATCCCTGATTAAAACAGTGTCCTAGTTTTCGTTCTTTCTACATGCTCACATTACTCCCTACAAATGGCTCACACCAAAGTCATCCGTTTTGTACCGTACAGTCCTTACAATGAGAAAAAGTTCTGCTGTCCTCTCTCCATCTTCAGGATGTCCTCCTCTCTGTCCTCTCTAGGTGTAAAATGAGCCTGTTCTAAAAGAACAACTTTTACATTGAGAGGGAGAGAACAGGGGAATACTTTACAGTAGAAAACAGTCAGAAATTTAAGGTGCATCTTTGAACCACACAGATTTTGCTTGAGCCTCTTCAGATTTTCTCCGCACTGATACTTGGTGAAACTGTATTTATAAGATTATTTTAGTATCAAAACACAACTTCATTTAATTCCACTGGATTGCACTTTTGTTACTTTGAGCAGACGTTGATGTGTGTATAGGCTCTGCAGAGTTTTGAAAGAGATTTAAGAAACAAATATCATAAAGCAAACATGTCAAAGTAAAAATGAAGTGATATGGCAAAATGTCTTGTGAACAGGTGAAGAAAGAAATACTGCAGAGAATAATTTTTATAAGGACATTTTTTGCATGTGACTAATTAACAAAGAAAATTCAGATGCTTACAGTACTAACACAGGTATTTTTAGTAAGAAATTTGCAGAAAAGCACCAGATAACTAGAGTAATATTAAATTCTTTGACTCCACTGGAGGTATCTTTTTCAAAGGGAAAATAGCCTAAGCCAGAAGGTTGGAAATTGTAGAAGCTGAAAGAAAATTTTACAGTAACAGTCTATTCAAATGTAATTGCAACTTTATTTTTCATTCTGAGTTCCTCTATTTGAGAAGATTCATTTTATTTTGAGGAACTTTCTGCTGTGTTATTAATTAGTTTTGCATGTTCTGATATGCTTAGCAACACTGCAGATAGAGATCAGATAAATACAATTAGAATTTTTTCACCATTCTCTATTATATTACATATGCTTATGACACATCTATTATCTTTGCTTCACTGTACACTACCTATGAGACTGACCTTGCAAACGCTCCCCCTGATTTCAAGCTGAGTAACTGTCAATGTTTTTCAATGGGAAGCTGATGATGATCTTAAGGAGATCTGTTGACCACAACAGGATTTCCTTAATTTGTACTTGCCTTGGGATTATACTTACTGTGAAATGTTTGTATTGTCAGACTTGATAGAATTAGGCATAATTTTAATGCTATAGGTGGCACTAAAAAACAGATAAATATGTTTCATTTAAATCATAAGTTACTTTGTTAAAACTGAGAGTATATTTGTGGTGTTCTTTTCCTGACAGTACAGCTGTGCAATAAGAGTGAAAAGAAAACTGATCCTTAATTTCCATGTTTGCAAAATCTCTCAACAGACTCAGTTGCAGTGTGAATAAAGTAAACAGTGCTTTAAATTAATGTAGTGTTCCTCACTAGTGAGGTGAAAGTGAAATTAAGCACAGTACTTTTCGTGTATAAATGGCTCCTAATGCTACATTTAGAAGCCAGATGCCATGAATCAACAGATAAATAAGTCTGCAGGGTTGCTATGCAGGGAACAAGTTATCTTATTTAGCCACATGTTGAGACTAACTCCATTTATTCTTTGCGAGTGATATTTTAGCTAAGCAGTAACTTAATTTGAATACACAAAGTAGTTAACTGCTATCGCTTGGAATCAATTTTACAGAGACATTTAGTCAATGCTGTTTGGAAAGAAAAAGTTCAGTATATGCTGTCATACACTAATAATCTAAGTTATTTTTTGGACAGTCTTGAAGCATTAGTGTATGGTTCTTTTTCTGAAGTATCTGTGAACATTTTTCTCTAGACTATATCTGATCATTTTTATGAAAGGCTCAGTAATGCATGGATGGCTTTTATGTGTGAGTGGGAACACTTTATATTACTTAGAATAAACACAGTTACATCTTAATAATGCTTTAATAGGAGTTTCATTGATTATATGTCACTCCTGCTAGTTCATAGGAGTTTCTATTAAGCATTTCCTGGGTGCATTTTCTGTGATTATGGCAAGCTTTCAATGGTTACACCTCATTCGTTGGCCTTATTTAGCATTATCTTCTTCTTTATTTTCGTTCCACAGTAAGACACTGTGTTATTTCTCATGGAAGTTTACCACCTTGATGGGAATATTTGATAAAAAAATACCCTTTTACAGATTATAGTAATACGTATGCATGCCTTTTGAGAGAGTATTATTTTTTTTCTTCAGCATCCATAGTCATTTCAAAATACAGCATGCAGTGCAGCAGTTCTATCTGATACTGGATGTAATGTGTTCACATAAGTCTCTCAAGGCATAAATCTTCAATGCATGGGAGTCATGCATTGCAGACTTTCTAAACACTATACTAACTGTATAGACTGTTTCAATCTGATAGTTTGGGGCCAGAATTATAGAACATAAAAGTGCAGAGTTGTGTGAAAGGTGAGATCTCTTTATTTTAATTTTACTTGAATTGATCCATAAAGTTATTCTTAGAAGCTACATTCTCATAACATCTACATAACCTGGTTTACTCTAATCCGATTTTTCCAAGCTTTTTAAGCAGTGCTGAAAATTACTTTAGGGAATAGATTTGCTTTCAAACTGAGTTTTCAGAATAAAGTTCGGGTCATTGTGTTCCTTAAGAAATTGGCTGAATGCCACTAATAGTATGTTGTGACTGTTTTTAAATCTGGCAGTTGGCTACAATACACTTGAGTAACTTCCAGTTTTATTGTGTATGATTTCAATAGGGATGCTGTCTGGCATCCACTGAAGATATTATCATCAGCTAGAAGTAAGATTCACTTCACCTTTTTTTGCAGGTTTACTCACTACGTTGTGCTTTGTGTTTGAATTAAGTTTGAAAAAAAAAAAATGATTATTTTAACATGCAAGATTGCAGGTTAGTAGCCTTTGAGGTTTGATGTGAATATCAATAAATGAACAAAGCTTATGGAGCACATTTAGTATCTTAGTTTAGAAGGTGCTTTAAAATATGCTTTCAGATTAAAATAATTAAATAATTAAGGTTCAGAATTAGTCTCATTGGTCTGAGAAAAGCCAGATTTGTAGGCACAGATAATATCCTTTATTAGACTAGTGGCTATAAGTGGAACTGTTGAACTGTTGAAGAAGTGTTTAACTATTCCATCTGGTTCATGAAAAGTATATTCATTATCATTACTTTTAGTGTAGTATGGATGGACTCAAAGTGAAATTCTGCACCAGCATGTTCCTGGTTGCTGAGAGATGCTAAGTGAAGAGCACTAGCAACACAGAAAGCGTCACTTCCAAATGTGTTTTTTTAAGCACTTCTAGGGGATTGTGCCACTGCACAGACAAGAAATCTTTGAGATTTCACCTTCTTGGGCAGTTCTGTTCCTTCCCGGTTTATCTTACATTAGCAGAACAATAATTAATGGGATTTTAACTTTTTTTATGATGCATTACTTCTAAAATGTTAATATTTGCTTAATTGTGAGAAGTTGATATTACTTTTTTCTTTGATTTGGGGATTTCAATTAATTTGCTGTTCCAAATTACAAAAGTCAACACTGCTTAAAGTATATACTTCTTTCTTTTTTCCCTACAAAGTTTAGTTATTATTAAGATGTTAGTGCACTAGGTCTTCACAAGTGTATATGCACATCAAAGCTGATTCTCTTCTGACGTCCGTTTGTTTAAAGGGAGTAGTACTGAAAGACAACTGGACTAATAGCTGAGCTTAGTAGCAAGCTGCTGTGCTCTGCACTGTGTTTTTAATCTTGTGAATTTTAGCTGTACCATGTAGGTCTTCAGAGCATTAAGAGCTGGTGAACTAATTTGTTCAAACTCATGAAAATTAGAAGTCAAGACGACTTTTAAGGGTATTCAAGCACCAAAAGATCCCTGGTGAGGTTTTGAAAATCACTAGTTCGTGTGTTGAGGTGACATGCCTGGACTTGCGTCTTCAGCAGCTGTGAGCAACCTTGGATGGAGGTTGCACACATGTAAAACCTGACGATTTATCAAATGGGATCTTTATTCTAAAGGGCATCCAGCTTCATAATGCCTGCAGCTGAAGTTAAGGGAGAGAAGCAGGATGGTGGGGCTAGCCACCTCCTTGAATTCAATTCTTCCCAGCCTGTGGGATTGGCACAGCTAGGACCTGAAGGAATGCAGGCTGAGGGAGGGGACCTCAGGGTGACAGGGGCAGTGTGTCTGACTGAAGAGTGATGTGAAATAATTTGCAAGTCTGACTTGCTCTTCGTGCAGAGTGAAAGTTGTTGAGATACAGTTTCTGATGTGAAGTGAATTAACAGTAGAGATGGGAGTGTTCGTACGCATATCCAGATATGGCTCTGCAGGCCCATCTCTGGCTACTGTGTGCGGCAACAACAGCAAAGATGGTCACACCTCCCATGTAACAGAAATATATTAAAATTTATAGCTTTTATTTGTAAACTCACAGATCATGTGCCACACAGTGTAAAGTGTGAATTTGTTTTATTTTTTTTTTCTTCTGGTTTAGTCTTCAGAGTTAGTGTCATCCTAATTAGTTTCCACTGACAGAATAAATATTGTTCCATCTGTGCACTATTACAGTCAGCGAGTGGAGGTTTGAAACACTTGAGCAGTGGATGTCAAGTAGTCTGTAAAGGGACTGGAAAGCAACTCATTTTGGGTTATTTTGCATATATCACTGTTCAGAAGAAAGTTATGGGAGCAGTTCTCATCTGTACTGTTATCATCCCAAAATTATGCCAAAATTTTGTTCCTTTTTTTTTTCCAACAGAATTTACTTGATAATGCTCGTGAATACTAAAATGAAAGGATTTCATGCATTATGACAACATAAAAACATTAAGCCCTCCTTTTTTTTTTAATTACAAGTTCGCAAATGTGTTTTAAAAGGGAAACATTTATTGTCATATTGCTGAAATTGGGCCAGATGAACTAATATCCTTTCTTATTAGAAAATCCTGAGACCAGAGGTAGAGCAACTTGTCAGGAATCTCCTTTCCCAATGCAAATACCATGTAAGAGAAAATACACGTTTATAAAAGGTAACTGTTTATTTAAGCCTTATTCCTGGAAATTTCTTTGGTTGTAGTTAAAGCAAATGAAATTAAAAAGCAAGTCAACACTATATTTAAATTTCTTTTCGATGTTGTTTTCGAGGGCTCTGAAAAACCAGTCGGGCAGGAGAGACAGGCACATAGAGTTCTGTAAGTATAGTTAGTTTTTGGCTGCAAGTCTGACATTGAAAACATTTCTTGTGAGTAATAATCCTTTACTTAATGTGATGGACTTTTCCAGTTCAACTTCTTGTCCTTCTTGTAGCTTGAGTAAACAAATTAATTTTTACATAACTAGAAATCAGCACAGCTCTTCATGAAGATGTTGCTCGGTATTTAAAAAATAGTCTTAAAAGAACATTGCCGCTATTTAAAAAGAGACAAATCCCTGGCAGAGTCCTTAAGAAATGCTGTAGACTATATAAATCCGATTACCCAAATTCTTTCTTAGTGGGAACAGGATCGTATCTAATGATATCTATTAAATGTATAGCTAATACCACCAAGTATCCAAAAATATTCAGTATCTGCATATTATATTAATGACTGAAATTGTCCAGTATATGTCCCTTTAAATATCCTTTTTTTTTTTTTTTCTTTTCTAAATTCTCGGCAACATTAAAGTGGAGAGATATGTAAATATTTTGTTAGCAATTATATAATGTGAACCTTTAATTTGCATAAGTTATTATATTTAAAGAGCGTGCACTCTGCTATAGAAAACGGTTGACTTGCCAACCTCATTTTCAAGGGTATAGAAACCTATGTGGAGTTGCCAGGGGAGGAGGTTGTTTTGGTTTTTGTTTTCCTACTAAAGTTATCACATGCTAAAGTTATCACATGTGTGAAAGGAAAAAGATGCACTTGCTCTTCTGTTTTTCTTAACATGTTGAAAAATAGTACGTTACACTTTGAGTATATTGGTTTTATTCTTAGAAGCAAATAAAACTACTTTTATTTAGACATTTAGACTTTTGCCTCCCTTAGACATAAGTGAAGCAAAAGCAGCACTTAAAGGAAATTTAACAATTCAGCCTTCTTTACTGGAAGCTTCTGTTATTCTTTCATATAAATTTTCCTATAGAGATTAAACTATGTGGCAATTTTAAGGAACTAAACCTCATAAAAGAAATGGCCTTAGAGAAGTGTTATTCTACATTATGTTTAAATAATTAGAGTTTTGTCATACTGAAATATATGCTCTTTGGATTTTAAAAGAGATAAAAGCATAAATATTGGCACGATTAGAAAATTATATTGTGTCATGGTAAGATTTATTGATAGTTAGTTGAATGACAATGATCTAAAAGGCTTGTAGAAGTGAATGTGTATTCTACCTTGTTTAGACCAACATTTTTGTGTTTACCTGAGTTATAGGAGAGTTATGCAGGTGAGAAGAGGCTTCTTGTCTTTCCATGTTTGGTTTGTGCATGTCACGATTTTTGCCGTGCAGTCCATCATATATGAAAGAATAAGTTCACACTGAAACAGAGGGTGCTTTGATAATTTCACAACTGTTTTTACATCATCTTTGCACCAGAAACAAACAAGTGAACAAATGGAAATGCATCAAAATTAAATATGTGCTGAAAAGGCACACTGACCTTTAATATTGGCTCTCTGGTAAGGACCTCTTATTTATTTAAATGGTTTTTAAACAATTTCTAAATCCAGCAAGGCCAAAAGATGCACATCTCTGAGAAATTTATCAAAGAAATAATTTAAAGTTTATAGTTAGAGAGCTGCCTTTCTATTATTATTAAACCATTTTAGTGATTTATTTTTTCTTGCACCCCTCCTTTTTTTTGTTGTTTTTTTTTTTTTTTCCTTTCATTTATTATCTATCCCCTAAAGGCCTCCTACACATTGAAGTCCACAGTGGAACCCACTAGTAAGGATGAAGCAGAGAAACCACTGCAGGATTCCCTATTTCAAAGCTGAACCAATATTCACCATTGACACATTCATTCATCTGTGCAGGGTCATTGGAAATCCTCTTTCTCTAGTTTTTCCTTCCCTTCAGGGAGCAATGCTTAAAACAGCAAACCCCTGGTGTGAAGAGATAGAAGAATTCTCAGCGTGGCCAGAGGTGCCAGGAATCGAATTAAAGTTGTCCATTTGCAGATGACTCTATACTCAGCTCCCAGCATATTCAGCTATGGGGCTTTCTGCTGACGTTTTATTTGACATGCTGTTGGTGGCACTTAGTTGTATTTAAAAAAAAAAAAAAAAAGGGGGGGGGCAAAAAGTCACTTCTCAAAAATAAGCAGAAACACTGAATTTCAAAATGTGTGTGGTTCCTGCTGTTCCTTTTAGGTCTGGAGGTTGTTAAGGATCATGTGCCAGAGAGGTAAATAATTACAGAATTTACTTCTTTGGGTAATTTAACACTTGTCACTTATTCTGCTATTGTTGACATCTCTACTTTGGCATAAATCAGATTTTGACATTGCTAAACCTACAATTTTGTTTTTCTTCACACACATTATCTCTTCCATGTGAAAGGCACTGGGAAGACACGGGCTGCCATGAAATCTGAAATGCCTGCAGTCAGCATGAAAAGCACCTCTTTATTTCTGTTTCATTTCCTGTTAATAGAGATGAACTTGGTGAACACATTGGGGCACGTTTAGAAATTGTCAAACAGGCATTCTGTAAAAGGAGTTCTGAGAACCTAAGGAAGTCTCTGCCAGTTTGGAAAGAATAAGCATAGTTAACCATTTGGTCACCTGCCCAAATTCCTGTACCAGCAACACAGTCATACTCCCCCTACATGCAGGTAGTGGAGGAGTTGGCACAGAAAATCCTCACCTTTAGTTACTGCTGGGAGGTTTAATTTTTGTCACTAATTTCAAAGGAATCTCAACACAAAGTGTATTTCTTTGAGTAACAGTGGCACGATCTCCCACCAACATAAATCACAGTCTCTTCCAGGAACATCGGGAAAGGGAAGTGGGAGAAAGAGTTGGAGGCTACAAATTATGCCGCTGTCAAATTATGCATCTTTATTCGTATGACTAGTGAGATATCCACATGCATGTTAGCAACACAGACACCTAAATTATAGACATTAATAACAACTTGAAGAAGAGAGCAGGGGAACTGGTCAAACAGTTTAAATTCTCTGTCATAGCAAGCTGTGGCGTTCCAGTATCTGAAGGGGGCCCATAGAGATGCTGGTGAGGGACGCTTCATTAGGGACTGTGGTGATAGGACAAGGGGTAACGGGTTCAAACTTAAACAGGGGAAGTTCAGATAGGATATGAGGAAGAAATTCTTTACTGTAAGGGTGGTGAGGCACTGGAATGGTTTGCCCAGGGAAGTTGTGAATGCTCCATTGCAGGCGGTGTTCAAGGCCGGGTTGGACATAGCCTTGGATGGCATGGTTTAGGGGGAGGTGTCCCTGCCCATGGCAGGGGGGTTGGAACTCGATGATCTTGAGGTCCTTTCCAACCCTTACTATTCTATGATTCTATGATTCTATGATCTTACAGTCCTTTCCAACCCTAACTATTCTATGATTCTATGATTCTATAGAGGTATCCCTGAAATATAGATTAAATTTTCTTTTTCAACTAAATCACACAGGTGGTATGTTTATACAGTGCATATAAAAGTAAGCTCATTGTTCATCCTATAACCAGCACTTCTATACCCAATATGCGAGGTGTTACAAAGAGATAACATTACAGTGAAATATTTTAATCTAGTTGAACGACCTTACACAAGGGGAAGAATTTTTCCAAGAGGGACAGCGCAGTAATGAGGCTGAGGTGTGTCCTAAAACGGCTCAGAGCTCATTCTAGCTTATCAACTACTGCTACAATTCCTAATTTGTGGGGCACTAGTGCTTTTTCTGGGCAGTCTATCATTTAAAGTGCTGTGAGAGACAGTTTAATCATTTTAAGAGTATGCTGTGTAACTGATCTTGGAAGTGCCCAGTACTCACCAGAGATTTATTGAAAAAACATTTGTAGCATGACTGTCTTTCCTTCGGAAAACAGAATGTTAAAAAAAGCAGTCATGCTCAGCAGCAGTTTTCATTGATGCATTTACGGCACTCCTCCTCTTTAGCAATCCAGACCTTTTTACAAAATGTCATTTCTGGTTATCCTCAATACAAAATGGCCCATCAAAGCTACCTTGGTGCAACCTTACCTTTTAAATATCAGTCCGTGCCTTCTAACCATTTGTTATCAAATACCTTTTAGTTCAGTCATGGAAAACTCTCCATTTACTACATAGAATTAACAAGACATGGATACACCTTAAGGCATTTTTCATTAAATCAAATATAGAATATTTATTTTAAATGGTTTGTATGTATTCTTGAAAAGGTGGCGCAAGATCTTTGTATCATAACATACCTATATAATTATGTGCCTGATAAAAATAATATGAAGTTAAAATCCAGAAAACTAACAAAAACTTAAGGCCATGGACAAACTTAAGCCTTTTTTAATCATAGTAAGTAGTTAGCAAGTAAGTGAGTATAAAGTTTCAGCCTTATTTTCCTGTTTTTTGTGGACTAAAGTTCCTAAAGCCCTCATAAATGTGATTTGCTTGTTCCTACTGTCTACTGTTTATTCTCAATACTAGATATATCTTCAGAGCAGCTAACCTCATATACTGGTATAGTGGATTAGGTATTCACCTGGCCTCAGCGGGTGGGCTGACATCAACTGAGAGAGGTTCTCTCCACACAAATTTCACAAGCCGTGTTGAAGGTCTGTGCTTTGTCACCAGAGTTAAATTTCTGAAGTGAGCAGCAATCACCCAACCTGGCCTTCAGTACATGAAGGAACTGGAAACATGCATGATAGGTGGTAGGAACAGGGTGCTGCTTTGCTAACATCAAAAACCTTTGCTGTCCTATTTTCTGACCACCCTTTAGCACTGCTGCTCTTGATTTGGCATAGCTTTAAGAGGATGCTGCAAAAATGCGTGCAAAGAATGGGATGGGGGGGGGGGAGGTGGAGAGGGGAAAGGGAGAAGGAAATCATATATGTTGAATACAGGAGGAGGGATGCATCTGAAAGATCTGTGTCTGTCAGAGATCCCCTGATTTGCTGCCAGTGAATAAACTTAAAGTTTATTGAGTATAAAAAAAAATTAACTGAATGTTTTAATCTTTTTATGAATAAAACTATGTCATTCTCTAGGCAGAAATAATCTTGCAGTACAGTGCAGTGCAGTGGGATAGATGCTGGGAAAAAAGGGTCACTTAGGATTTCTCAAAAGGACTTGTATTTGGCATTGTAGTTGGTATAGTCTGAATTGAGATAGTTCAAGACATGTTTTTTCTGGTTTTGTCTTTTTCTGTCTGCTAGATTCCAAGCTAGACACTGTGTCACAGCTAGAGACAAACATCATCCCTGCTCTGGGAGGAGAAATAAATATATGTATACAGTCATATATACATATAGAGAGAGAGAAAGAGGAAGATTTTTCTGAACCAAAGCTTTATATTGTGTCTCTTTAAAAATCCATATAAAATACAAATACAGAATCAAAACTGTAATAGCAAGGAACATATTTCCCATCTCATGCTGCAGGGCATAAGCTAATCTTCCACTGAGATCAGGCAGGAACCCCCCCTTCAACCCTGTGTTGTTTTTCATTACACAACTGGCTGTTTGCATTATGTTTTTTTATTAGAACTTGATTGTTTAATGACAAAGATACAGAGTTATGCTAAAATAAATAGAAAGCTCTGTAGTGGAAAAGCAGAAAATAGACTGTGAAAAATAAAGTAAAAAGCAAAGACTCCTAGAATCTGCTCTGCTCACCCCAGTCCCTCCGAAGCCCATGAATGTTTTCCTCACTCACACATGCATTTTCTTTATTAAACCCCATCCCCCAGAAGAAACTACAACTGTATTATTTAGGACCTGGTGATGTTCCTTTTGCCTCCTTCATTTTATAAGAAGATACTTCCATGAGCAATATCAGTCAGGGAAGTTCTGTACTAGACTGCTCTACCTTTAAAGAAAGTCCTACTAGGCAAGTCTGTATGTTTAAACCAATCTAAAATGCAGGAAATATTGTCTGCCATAACACAAAGGATTCCAGTTCTGTTGGACAAATGTTCTCATCTGCTGCAACTCATCTATTATGTAGCTTTTGTAAATGTGTGATAATAGAACAGTAACCTCAGCAGTCCACAGAGCTAGTTTGTCTGTGATTGTTTGGGCAAGTGGTTGCTTCTGTTTGGAACAATTAAGTTTATTTTTTGTTTTGGGGCAGGTTTTGGTTTTTTGTAAAAACAACCAACAAGCAAACAATGCAGAACACAGAGGGAAATAATTTTATTTCATCCAAGCTGCTCTCTACTCAAAACAAAAATAAAAACAAAACAAAATCCAAACTAAATTGCCATAAACAGGAGAACAGAGAAATCTGAAGTGTTCTGTACCCAAAGGCACCCTCTGGATTGTTTATGGTACCCTTTGCCGAAGGGCGAACTGTGATTAATGCTGGGTCCTGACTGGGAGAAGTTGGGCTATAATGTTAGGATTTCACTGATGGAGAAGAAAATAATGTCTATGCTGCTGTAGAAGGTGCAATAGATTTCACATGGACTTCAGTTTCTGATATTTATGCTGCCTTTGGGTGGAGTTGTCTTGAGACAAGCCACTCCAAGGCTCACCTTAGGTTTTAATAACAGTAAACATTCCCACTAGAGCTGTCTCCTCCTACTTGGCCATGTCCCTGTGGAGTGTCCTCACCCTCTGACACCATGGAGGCGCTGGCTGATGGCAGCACCTTAGGTTCAACATGGGTCTTAAGGTGGTTCTTGCTGTCCCTTTTTTTGGGATGCTATTGCTCCCTCTCACTGATTCACAGTGCTTTGGGGCAAATTCTGTCTTGAATTTAACCCACGCACTGATTTCCTACTTTTGCAATTTCGTATTCTCAGTCTACTTCTGTATATACTACACTCCATCTCAGGGTAGCAGCCTTTAAGTAGTGTAAAATTTGATAGGTCCTAGTTCTTTAATGGAAGAAACTCCTAGAAGAGTCTGATAAAGACGGCTTTTGTGTTCAGACTAAGCAGGCCTAGAGACATCAGAAGGAAGAGTCTCAATTTCTATTGAAAGTCAGTCATTGCTGGGGATCAGCATCTTACGTGAGCAGACTGGTGTTTTGTAGGCTTGATCAAATACTGATGGATCTAAGGCTAAAAAGTGATTTTTTTTTTTATTTTTTTTTTTTGGTGGTAGTTCTGAAATACAGAAGGAATACAGTGAAGGTCCCCCCCTGCTTTAATATTATGTTAGAAATAAGAAAGGAAGGTAACCATAGTTTTATGATGGCTTAGATACCTCCTGTGGATGCTACATTTCTGTCAACCTCAGTTTTAAACCACTAGAAATATCATAATGTATGATATTGAAGGGTTTACTGATGAGCAATTGATGCTTCAGAGCATCTGCGCTTAGTAAAATCAACAGTACAAAATGCATATTATGCATCTTAGACCATCGGGTTGTCACTCACAAATGATGTGAACTTTAATGCATTATTCAGAAGTACAAGAGGAGGCAGTCCAAAGCAGCTGTGGGGTCTCTGTTATTTTATCTTATGTTTTTTTTTTATGTTATGTTATTTTACAAAGAGTAGAAGCTAAGTATGTGACTTAAAGGTACAGAGTTTGGAATTATGTGATAGGGTAAGCAGCAGCAGCACTAAAACTGCTGGATCTGAGTACAAATTCAGTTCAGACATAAGAAACTGGAAGATATTCTGATCTGAAAGCTGCAAAAAGCGCATCTGGGAATAAGTTCTGGGTGTGGGGATGGCTGGTTGTTTTTTTTTTTGTTTTTCTTTTTTCCACTTTGTAGTGCAAAGGAGCACATACCACAAAATCAAGTGAAGCTAGCATTAATTTGGTAGTTTCAGTTCTCATAGTCCTATTGATTCAGAAAGCTGCAAATAGATACAGAAGCTCAGAGGCTGCATTTAGGATTACTGAAGTTTGAGGGCTAGTATATATGAAAGATGTAGTGAGAGCACGCATTCAGTAAAAGAACTCTTCTTAACGTCTTAACATGGGATCTTGATATAAAATTCTCGGTTCAAGAGAATTAGTCTTCATCATTTTGTTGATATTTCATTATTGATTACTCATCTTTATGTGCTTTTTCCCAAAGTCTTGGCCGCCGACAAACCTCGAGCAGAATCTCTAGCAAGATGAACAACAGTTGCATCTCTATGTATTTCTCCTAGTGGGAGACAAAAAAGTAGTCTTGGTCATTTCTTATTGATAGCTTTAAATATTATGTAAGGCTTAAATCAGTCTGGTGAGAGAACAGTAGCTATTCCTCAAGATTCACTCTGGATATTTAATTAGCTAAAGCTTATACATGCAATTTATTTTCTTTTTTGCCTCTTTCAGCATTTGTTAAGTAGTAGTATTGATATGACTAGTGCAGCGAGGTGTACGTCTAGTTAAATTGAACTTTCTATTGATGAAAACTTATCTCTTGCTGATGGCTGTGTTTTATGAATAATATATGTCACAGCATTGCATTTTCAGAGCTGTGGTGTTCTTTTCATTAGGAACTTGGGTTTTTTGGTACTAAGTAGCTGCTAGGAGTTGATGATATGTGAAGCATGTAGGAAAATAGCATTAGTTGTATATGTGTGTATATGCATAAATATATATGTATATTTTACATCCATAATTTTATTTTGAAATCAATCAATTTGCTCTATTTTTTTCTCAAGCATTTTCAGCTGTGACTGTGGAAGGAGAACTGACAAGTGTTTCTTCAAGTATCTCTTTTCATTGGCCAGTTTTGTTCATTATCATTTAGCTGGTGACAACAACATTTAGTACGTGTATATTAATGACTAGAAATTGTTAAGTGAGGGAAGAGCAGTCAAACAAAGCCAGGCGGAATTAACTTTATGCATACTCAGTAGGTGATACCTGACTTACAGTAGTCTGTACATTCCCCATATCGTCTGTGATTAAGTACCATTTACAGAGCTAATGCAGTCTAGCACAGTATTTTAAGCAGCCTTAAACTTTTTTGTGCAAATCTTAGTGAACCCCAAGCATTTTCAAATATATTTTTAGGGGAACAAAAAGTCTATATTGCAATAAATCCATCATCACAGCTACTGATTCCTTGAGCTTAATTATGACACTACTAAATGTGAAAATCTATTCAGCGCTAGGAACACTTTTCACATTACATTCACGCTAAAGATTGGCTGTTAAGAGCTCATTACTGGTAGTTTTCTAAAGAGCGGTTTATTAAACACTGTTACCTAATAAGCATCTTTGGTGGTGCAAATTGCTGAAAACAGTAATGAGTCTGATTAGACTTCATTTCAATTACGACAGCTTGTCTAGCTTAAAAAAAAAAAAAAAAAAAAAATCTCTCCTTGATGTTTTGGAATCTGGCTACAATGCATTAGATGGCTTAAAAGGAAAATGCCACCTCTGTGTTTCCTTTCCACAGTTCAGTAATGAATAGAGAGCTGTCCAAGTAGCCGTCCAATTTAACACATTGGAAAACTAGATGGGCAGCGTTGGAAGCACAATCCTGTTTGCTTTAAAATTCTACAAAGGCTTTCCAGTTAATATATCTAAATAGGGTCATATTTAGGTTTCCTCTGCTTCCCTTGTGTAAGAATGTAAAGCCATAAGATGAGAGAAAATTAAAATGATTCATTCCTACCTGCTTTGCAGAGGTTATCTGTTCCTCTGATTATGCACCTTTCAGTTGTTATCTGTAAATCGTTTACAGATCTGTAAGAGCTGTAAAATCTGTAGGATCTGTGAATCTTTTACTTGCAATCACAAAATTCTCACAGCTTTCACAGTACTTCATGGTTCAACCTGTGGGGCTTTTTTAACTTCTAACAAATTTTTCCAAAGTAAAAATGAAGCTTAATAAATTTATACTACTGGTATCAAATGCTTCACTGAATATTTGTTAGTTTATGAACTTAATTTTCGATGCTAAGTGTGTTTAAGTGTATTAATGTTAAGCTTTCTCTGGAGTAATTCCTTTATCTTACTTACACATTCTAGATGAAAAAAATTTAAGCTGATCGTTACTGAATATGTAGTAAAATCATAATGTTCCTGTTGATAGTGTATAGAATTTTTAATACTAAATTTATGTGGATGCACTTTTATAATATTATTTAACACAAAATTGGATAGTTTTATAATTAAAATCTTGTAATAAATTATGCCTGGAGAAATTACAGAAGCGGGCACATATAGAAGATACAGTGCTACTTGAAGGTGGTATGTTGGACTGGGTCTCCGAAATCAGACTTCTTTCCAGGCACTTTACAGTAAATTTTAGGAAGGTTCGCATTCAATAAAGTTTGCAAGCCACCCTATTAGACATAGGAAATAATGCAGAAACTGAGCTAATGCAGCAAATACCAGAACACTCTGTCCAGATTTTAATGAAGTGTTTTCTGTTATGAGTTGTTATTAAACATATGGCCCAAAACCCAAATGCTGGTGAACGAAATAGAGTTTGTTTAATTAACTGCAGAATAATTGTTGCCTCAAAGGAAAATCATACAGTAAAAAGTGAGGCACATTTATCTCTTTCACAATAAATTGTAAACTTCAGTGGTTCTTGTGACTTCAGACCAGAGAAGTGACAGCAGAATCAAGCCCATAAACCTCAGCATCTCGTATTGACACCAAACTCCTTTTTGGCTCTTTTTGTGAAGTTACCTTTCTACCTTGTCTTTGAAATTCTTCCAGTTAGTTGTGATATATTGTATATTTTGTGAGAGAAAGGACTTTCATCAGTGTTCATCATCAAACATCAAGTAAAATAGTGGGTTGTTTTTTTTCTGTTTTAAGAACATCATGCAAACACAAGTGCTATTATTCGGCTATACAAATGTGTGCCTGTAGTGTGCTTTGAGATGCTAATCAGTGGAGCTTGACTTCTGTACCCCGAAGCAAATTTTAAAACTATTTCATCATTAGCTGACTACGTATGCAATAACACTATGGACAAAATTACAGGAAAAATAACACAGTTTATTGTTATTTAATCTATCAACAGTGCTCCGATAGTTATTGATACAATCATCACATGGTTTAGATTTTTGTTGTCTCTTGAAGGCTGTTTTTACAGAAAAGATTGAATTTATGAGATAGCTGCAAAGACATGGCATTTTATCAGCTGGGCTCTATCATTTCTTTCTGTTTTTAATGCAAGCATGTTATTCTTTTCTGCCCCTTAAACTGCCTGTGTACCCTCTCAATGACATACTGTGTGTTTTAGGACATGGCTCAACTTTTCCTGTTGCAGGATGAACTTTGCTCTTTTTGAGAAAGAAGAACCAACATATAACATGAGGAGTTAGTTTCTTTTCCTTCCCACTCTCTCCAGGAATATGGCAAAAATATCAGCATACACAGAGTTAAATTTCTCAGTTCAGTCATTCTCTCTAGTGCCTATGTGTGTAAAATATATAAATGTGCACGCATATAGAGACAGAGAGTTTTCTATATTTGTCTATGGAAAATTCCTTGTCACTCCTCCCTCCGTCCCCTGGTTAATTTGTCAAGCTACCTGAGCAATCTATATAGCTCTTCTCAAGCACTCGGGAAACAATGCAGTAAGTCCCAAACTAAGAGCATGTAAAAAATTGGCTATCTTCTATTTTTCAGTAGTTAATTCAGATACATTTTATTGAATGAGCCAGAAAGAATGTTTGGAATTTGTGGGATACAATAATAGAAAGGTTTAAGTGGGGAAAAGATTTAGCTCAGCATCAGGTTTCTAGGATGTCAGTTCTTTGGTTATGCTTCTGCTTTTAATCTTATTTCTCCTCTTTGGGGGGAAAGGAAAGGAAAGGAAAGGAAAGGAAAGGAAAGGAAAGGAAAGGAAAGGAAAGGAAAGGAAAGGAAAGGAAAGGAAAGGAAAGGAAAGGAAAGGAAAGGAAAGGAAAGGAAAGGAAAGGAAAGGAAAGGAAAGGAAGGGAAGGGAAGGGAAGGGAAAGGAAAGGGAAGGGAAGGGAAGGAAAGGGAAAGGGAAAGGGAAAAGGAAAGGATCAGCTGCTAGTGCAGCCAAGCCTGGGAAGGAGCCATGCTGGAGCTCTGTTTTCCTGAAGAGTATGATTACTATAGTTCTGATGACTTAGCTAAGGTGTTTCCTACCTTGGGGAGGAAATCTCAGGTTCCCTATGATAGCATCATCCCTTCTTACGTCATCTCTCATGTTGACATATTAATGTTGTTTTTTTGAGTTGTTTTTTTTTTAATGGAAACACTAAGCAAGTATACGGATTGATAATACAGTCCTTTTACATGGGATATTCTCTTTGGAAAGACAGCGTATGCCAGCACTAGCTGATCTGATGATTATAGTAAAGAGAAATGTGTGTGGTGTGTATCTGGTACGACAGGGAAAAAGGGAGAGAGTGGATGAGCTCTGCTGAGAGCTCCCTGCTCTTAATCCTGGGCCATGTCAGGAGTATTCTAAAGCAGTTTATCTTCATGTGTCGTCTTGTATATAAGAAACAACACTAAACCCACCAAAACTCATTTCATATGTAGCTTTTTCCACAGCCTTCAGATCAAAGTTATTTTCTTCAGGCTGGACTAAATTATACACAGGTCCCAGGAGTGAAGGACACTGAATTAATGCACTGTGTCAACCAGTCCTGGCTATAGAATATTTTTATCGAAGTGTGAGACGCAACATCTCTTTACTATTTCATTAAAAATTAATGTGCAGATTGCCAAAAAGCAAAATGCATAAATAACATAAACAAATTTTGCAAAAGCTTTGTACACTGTGGAGTCACCTTAAGAGGGATTTTTTTTTCCTTGAGTATCAAATTACTTCTATATATACTTTTAATCAGTATTTGGTCTCATTTAGTTAGCAGAGGTACTCTAATCTTAGTAAAACAACTGTTCATACCTCTCCTATGTTGGTAGGTTTTGGAAAAGCACTTTAAAAGCAGAGCAGCATTCTGGTTGCAGGCTGGAGCAGTGTGTTATTGGCCCATATGAATTTGCTTTTTCACTTTTGTTAGTTGAGTGTAATGGGTCAAGCCTGACTACAGTTATTTGAAACTTACTGAAATCGATCTTTGCCTTCATATTTGTAAGATGAATAGGGCTGGATAGATAAATCTCTGGAATTAGCCTTCTCTTGCTGTATATAAAGCTATGAAGTGTATGCATACATACATAGTTTTTTTTAAAGTATGATGACTGAAAAATACATGAAAACATATAATGTAGTGAAATCTGTACAGAGTGCTGCTGCTGTTAATTGGAGGGAAATATAGTTTGAATAATTTTCTATGTAATTTGGTCTTATGTTTTAGAGCAAGATTTTTTTCTAACATTTTGGAACAGGATGATATAAGAAATAGTTCAGCATCACTTAATATCTATTTATTGTGTACCCACTTTGTTCAAATAAAATATGTCCCTTCATGACAGTTTTAACCCCATTTATCCTCATGCACAAGTGCTCACCTGTTATTTACTCATATAAGAGAAGGTCGATGCTGCAGATCAAGGGGAGTGCTCTGTTGTGACATAAACCATACATATTCATTAGCTTTGCTGTCCCTATAGACATGTGTAGTATGTCCTGATGATCTTCATATGGCCAAAGGAAGTGAGCTTGAGAAGGAAGTTGTCTTAGTGGATTTAAGAAACAGGAAAAAAAAAAAAAGAAGTGTTTTTAAAATGCCTTATCTACAGTGAGGAACCAAATCAGTAATTCTAAGTGTGAATGAAAAATAAAATTGCTGTAAAAGGAAGCAATGTACTGAATCATGATTAGGAACAGAAATGGAAAAACTTAATAGAATCCAGTATTTGAAAAGTACACTTTTTAGATTTCTTTTTTTTATTTTTTCCTGGAAGGAATCTGAGTGCTCCATCTGAGGCTCCTTAGTGCTGCAAATTCAGTCCTTTTGCCTCGTTTTCTTGCTGAAAAACAAGTTCAGGGTTTTGTGTTTCACCTGCTGCAGTTGATTGTGTGAGAAACATGATAAAGCAGTGAGTGTATTTTATCTGCTCTGCTTTTAAGGATTTGTGCTATGTTCTTTCACGGTAAATGCACCTCAAATTCCATTTTTGGAAGGGGAGCCAAGGAAAAGGCCACTTCTGCTATTTTGTTGCTTAAAAAGAGAGTATGCATTTTGCTGCACTTATAAAAACTTCAGTTGGGTTTATCGGAAACTTGAAATAAGCACTTCAGTGGGAGCACAATCAAGCTTCAGGTCTAAACTATTTTGTATTTGCATAAATATTGGTGCCAAGTGAGCAAACTCCATGTTCATTTTTGACTATATTTTAATGTATTTTAATTCTCAGAATCACTACAGATATCTTGCAGTAGTTATATTGATTCTTATGTTTATATAGGTATAAATTGCAGATTGTGGGGCATATTAAATCTTTTAAAACCACATTATACCTACAAGCATTCAGTGGAATACAAAAAGTGATATATATAATTTTGATAAGTTATGCTTATTTTATTTACAGTTACTTTTCTCCTGAGTATTCTCTGAAAAATTATTATGGTCTCATTTGTTTGATATTGACAAAATATGCTATGTCTTGTAAAGGCATGGTAGTGTTTGAAGGTACTTGACAGAAACAGCTTAAAAATGTAAAACCTGGGAAGGGGAAGAATCATTATAGGTTGAAAGAAAACCCAGTGCAATTATTGTCTTCATTAGTGTGTTTTCTAGTTGGTTTAGGAAAGTTTTATGAGCAAATGTGTACAGTGAGGGCAGACTGTAAAGTATTTTAAAGTAAAATAAAGTATTTTACTCTTATGGCTGTAAAGTATTTTAAAGATCAGTGACAATAAATCACAAGTATGACCAATTTTCTATATAGAAGGGTTCTGACACATGTGCATAAATGGTTTTACTTATGGTACACAATGATAGTGCATCAGTGTGATCACACTGCAAGGATAAGCCCTGAACTGGGAATGCTTTTGTGCTTAAGGGCTGCTGCTGCAGAATAAACCGATACCTTCGAGGTGGGCAGCATCCTGGGAGATCCCATGGAGTGCCTAAGTAACAGCTATAGTCCCTACCTTCCACATCTGTCGGCTGCTGTTTGCTTGGCCTACAGATCCATACTGCTTCTGCTGGCAAAATATGACAGTTTCATCTCTGCACCCAGTTTGCCTTTGCTTGCTTGACTGTTATTTCTCCTTATTTTTGTTTCTTAAGGCCTTTGAAGCTGATGGATCTGCTAAAGGCTGTTTAGCCAGAAATGTCTTTGTGGCTGCTTTACACAAATGGTGGGGAGAGAGCTTGAAAGGAGAGAACTCATTTGCTGTAAAAGTATTGCAATCTTTTCTGTTGTGAGGTGTGAACGTGTGATTTAAAAAGGAATAATAATTTGACAGTATTTAAATTAGATAATTGGCATGTATTACTTCGAGATTCCATGGCTGTTTTTTAATTTTTAACTGGTCCAGGCTCTTCTAAAATATGTTGCATTTTTCTTACTCTTTTAAGTGCTGTTGACATATATGTGATCCTCAATATTACTTGTGATTTAAGTGGTTTTGTTTTAAAGATTGAAATGTTTTCACTGTCCATGCTAGATGGGAATCATATTGTAAGTATCCCACCAGCAGCTTGCTGCCCCTGATGTGTGTGGCATGCATAGGCTATATATAATAGAAGGAATAACAGAGCCCTAACAAGAAAATGCTGAGAGCACTTTCCAGGACTATTTTGGTGAGTCTGTGGCTGCCACTTACTGAAAAAAGCTTCCAGAGTTGGGCCCATACAGCCGGGTAGCTCACTTGAAGGCTCATCCTCCTACCAAGTCGTTTGACGTCAAAGGAGTTCCTCATGGACTGGAGCAGAGGTCTTAACTGAATAATTAGAAAATAAATGTGGAAATAATTTTCTTTCTTTTTTGTTTTTTTTTTTCTTTTTCCCCTGCAAAACATAATTAGCTCGCTCCACTCTTCAAAATACCTCCTGTTTCCAATTAAGAGAGATCAGTTGCACTGTCTTCAAACAGCCAAAATTATGCGTATCAATAAAAAATTGAGTGTAAAAGAATTGTTTTATCTTGAACTAATTTTTATTATTATGGGACATATGACAATATATAGTCATATAGTCTTACAAAATATTATCAGATTTAGTACAAACCCAGGGATTTGTGTGTCCTACATCTTGAACAGTGGTTACGGCATGACTCATATATTCTGCTCTGTCCCATGCGTAAGGAGGATTTTAAAATGTGGATTTAGAGCCTGATCCTCAATGTACTAACACCTTTGTCTCTCACTGAAGTATGAGGTATAAGAAGTTCTGGCACATCCCAGTGAAGTGCCTGTTTAAGTGAATAGCTCTTCTGGGAGATCTCTGCATGTCCTCAAGAAGCAATCCCTTGGCTAAATTCATTAAGGTCCATTGTGGAAATAACTGTTTTGAATACCTGGAGACAGGCCTGAGAGTAGCAGTTCAGTGGGCAGCTTTTGGAGTCTTTGACTAAATGTGTGAGCAATCCAAAGTGGTGAAGTTCACATCCACTTGCAAGTCTACAGGGAAGAGGGTTGGTGGTACTCAGAGGTGTGATTTTGGAGTTGTTCCTTACCTTGCAGCAGTGTGATGCTACAATTTTGTTATGGACAGTTATCAGAAGCATCTCATTTACTTGTTCATCCCTGGTACAGTCTGCCCCTGGTACAGTCTCCCCCTGTTCAACAGCACATTAAACAGTTGCTCGTATTGTATTTAACCATATGCCTAAAGCTAAGAACCTGCTTGAGCAACTGATGCTCACGAAGGAACCAAGCAGACCTATGCTACATAGGACCTAAGGCACTGCAGGGGTGAACAGGGCGGGAATAGAGAAACCACAACTGGATAAGAATTTTCTTTTGCCTCAGATATGTTGAAGGAATGGTTGGAGGCCTCTGACCCAAACTAAAACTTTGGTAGCTGGTTGGGACGGTTGGTGTGCTGCCCTGTTTCTAGTTTCTTGTGCTCAGTAGCTGCATGCCATTTAGGTTTTGTTTCCCAGCACCTCTGGATGTGCAATGCAACCTCTGCTGGTATCTTCAGTAAAACCACAGCTGCATATGATTTAATTTTATTAGAGATGTGAATAGATGAGAGAGAGGTTTACTAAAGTCCTTGTGTCCTTCGTCTAAAGCAAAATGTTGATAACCAAGTTGGTTGGTTGAAGGTAATTGTCATTGCTTGGACTTCTCTATGGGACACTGTAAATCATTTGTTGTGTTTTTACCCAGTGTTGTCCTAACTAGTATTTCTGGACTTTTCCATGCCTATTTTCAACAGAAACACTTTTATTTAAATTGAAAGGAAAGGCTAGATATTTATTTTTAGTTTTCTGTAACAGATATAATCCTGTAAGGGGTTGAACATTTTGACTTGATACTGAGGGCACCAGTGGAGGAGGGTTCTTTGAGTTCACAAGCTTATTCAAGTTCCCAGCAGCATCAGGCCCCGCTTGACCAGGATGTGTAGAACATTGCTTGTTCCTTATATGCATTCAGATTAAAATGTTTCCTAATTCTGGCATTCTTTCTTTTTTTGTTGTTGTTCCGGATTTTGTGTGGCTTTTTCTGGTGTGTTTTGGGGAGTGTTTGTGTTTTGTTTGGGTTTTTTTCTTAATTCATAAATCTGAATATGTAAGTGGATTTCTGCCATACAGAATTGTTGTATGTGAAATTGATGAAGTACTGTGTATTAGATTTTATATTTTCAGGCTAAATGTACAAAATTAGAAATGGAGAAAAATGGTTACATACTTGGTACAAAGGAATTGAATAATTAAATTATTGACTATAATTACTTTAAATGTAATTCAGATAGATCTAACTTGAAGAATTATGGAGGAGGGGTGTATAGCAGGGCTTTCAGGACAAGGAAGAATAGATACTGCTAAAAAGGCCTCCACTGCCTCTCTATATAATGTATTAAATTTATCTTAAAAGCTATTCTCTGATAAGTACATACCTGTACTTAAAGAACAGAACCCTTTCCTTTTGCCTTTTACAGCCCGTACCAGCACAGTTTACACAGTTCAAAAATGTCAATGGCTGAGAGGATTCCTAAGGTAGCAAAGACTTTTTTGAAAAACACATTCAGCCTTGCATTGCTTCTGGATTTTCCGGAAGTTATCAAGCAAACGCACTATCTGCAGGCCCATGGCTGATGTCAGAGCTTAAATTACGGTCAAAAAAGAATAAATAAGTTAAAAAAAAAAAAAGCAACCTCTAAATATATCCTTTTTTACCTGATCTTAGGTGTTTGTATCAGCATTTGGATTCCTAACAAAAGAAATGCAGGAGCGTGTATCAGCTCAAGCAAAAAACAACTAGTAAAATACAATTTAAAAGATGGAGAGGAAGTGGCTGCAAACATTATGCGATTGGAGGTGGGGGAAGTGTTTGCATAATTAAAAGAAACTGGAACTTCTTTTTTTTCCTTTTTTTTTTTCCTCCAAAATCAGACATTTGACTTTTGTCAAACAATTATTGAGCTATTAAGAAACAGAATCAAGCCTAGCAAAACTTTGCTGCTTTTTCAATTAATATCAAATTGAGGAAATGGCTCTTTCTCCCTCCTCACCCCACTCCAGACCATTCCAGTGGACTCCATGTAAATACAGATTTCTTCACTGCTTACTAATGCAAAAAATATGCTTATGGTTAACTATTAACCTATGCTTCCAAATAACACTAATGATTGCAATGTGCTGGAATAAATGCTCATGTTTCATGGGAAGAGGACAGTCCTGTTCACTTAAGCTTCTCTAATCAAAGCCTAATCCCGCCTTTACAGCCTTTGTTAAATGCATTGGTATTTAATATGCATCAATAAATAAACTTTCAATTATTGTGCAGTGAGCATATCCAAAGATAGCATGACAATGTGAAACTACTGGCCTAGCTAGCAATTATTCCAAATAAAGAATGCTGATGATGTGATTTCCTCCCCTCCTCTTATAATGGATAATTCAGATTTTCTGACATTCTTTTGCAGCCTCATAATAAGGAATAAAAATTAATCTAGACCAATAAAATTCAAAGAATTTAATTTTTACACCACCTAAATGCATCTCCCAACTGTGACTGAAAATAAAATAATTTTATTTTAAAGCGTGTGATCCATTCTAAACAAAAAAGACCAATTGATAAAATTTTTTAAGTATTTATGAAACGTATTTTAAAAAGCTTAGAAATGGGAGGTGTATGGTATATGTTGTTGTGCTCTGATCTGATGTATTATCTCTTTAAGTTGAATGTTTTTCCTTCTACAAGCTGTTAAAGACAATGTGCCACAAGCATGTTTGTTAACTACAGTACAAATACCAGCCCAGCCAGATTCTCTGTTCCATCCATGCCTATTTCATTCACCTTCTTTTTCACAAGCTTCACTGCTGCTTTAGTGCATTTTTTTCAGCCTTTCTCATGGCATCTGTTAGTATCTGGTGAATCATCAAGCTACTCAAGTTCTTCTGCATCTCTGTAACAAAAGCTTTTAAGTGTTTTGGTAACCTTATAAGCCAAATATTGCAGAACACAGTTTGTTGGTTTGTTTCAGTTTTGGGTTATGTTTTTTTGTCATTTGTTTGTTTTTTAACAGGCGTAGTCAACTTGTATGTCACTTAGGCATTTTTAGGTTACAGGAATATTAATATTCTTTTATAAAAGGTTGAAGTGCTAGAGCTGATTAAATACTGATTACTTGCAATTGGCTCCTGGTGATTTGGTCTTCAAATTTCTGGCTGAATTTAACCAAGTATGATTTCTGAAAAGCTTCTGATAGTTTCTCATTAAAATTGCATTTGTTTTTTTTCTTGTGAGCATGATTTCTGTGATTTTACCCAATTTCATGATCTATTTACCACCTCTGAAAGCCAGTGGTTGAAACATCAGAAATAATTAGCAAAAATAGGCTATATTCATACTAAATGAAAGAAATAAATCTGCAAAAACTCAGTCTCAAAGCTGCATTTGTCAAAAGCACTTCTCTGAATTAACTTTTATAGGATAACTATATAATTGTTAACAGACATTTTTCTCAAGTTGTCAAAGTGTTGGAAAAATGAGAAGGAAAATGCTCAGGGAAAAAAAATCCGCAAGTAATCAATGGCATGCTCGTGTGGACTGAGATTTGCAGTGCTTGTGCTAATAAAATATAAGGCTCCATTAGAGGTACTTTGCAGTGTTCAGGCTAAATTTAAATAATTTGGTGATTTGCAAATACATGAATCCAAAAATAAAAATGAAGAGTCCAAATGCAAATGAGTGCAACGGCAATAAAATATAATTGCAAATGAAACTGTTGCTTTATTCATTTATTGTGTAATTACTGCAATCCTTCCCACCTTGTTTTCAGTATTTCTTAATCATTAAGTCGGAAGCATGACAGCAGTGCCAGCCCTGGCATGATTCTCTTTGACTAAAACCTTGTAAATTAACACAATTAGCACAGCATCATCCTGCTAATTAACTTTCAGTGTCTGGTGCAGTGGTTTTGCAAACAAGGAAGAGGGAGTCAGAAGGGAATAAACATGCCATTCTGTTACCAAACTGTGTGCTGTGTTAGGTTTAGCTCAGCGAGGCTAAGCTGGCCATGTCAGATGCCAGAATCAGGCAATGAAGAGCTAAAGGGGTTGGGGAGAAAAACAGGAGGGGGTAGAAGCTGTCAAAATAGACTGCAGTAATTCAGTGGGGAGCTGGTGCCACAGATGCTTCATTTCGACTAGGCCTCCTCCTTATCAGGGAATCTGTGCCAGAGGGCACAAGACTGTTTGCAAAAATCACTTTTGGTAATACCAGAGAGATTAAGGAGGTCTATTTGATACAGCTGTACAAAAATCAGCAATGTGTCTGCCATGCATAGGTAGAGTTGGAGGGGGTTATCAGAATGCTTGTAAATTGCTCTTACTGCACATGGTGGATGAGGAGGAGGAGTGATAATTCCCATCACATTATTTAAAAGATTAATTAATTTAAAATTACATTTGCATTTTTTTCTCTTTTTTTTTCCTCTCTTTTTCTTTTTTATTCAAGGTGAGGGTTACAGCCAGCTGTGGAAGCCACAGAACTTTTAGGGACTTGGCTTCGTTTCTTTTTCCTTTTCTCAATCTGTTTTTCTTTTCTTTCTTTCTTTTTTCTTTTTTTTTTTTTTTTAACCCTCTTTCTTTGTACCCTGGAGGCTGTGAGATGGGGGGGGGGGGGGTTGGAGAGAGAGAGCAGGCAAGGAGGCCGACAGACAAGTCATGCTTGGTTTTTTTTCCAGAGCCTCAACAACAGAACTGAGAGGCAGAAAGGAGCCAGTTGTAATTCATACCGAGTTGTAGGCTTTGTGTGATGAAAGCGACGGAGCGCTGCCTGGGAGATTGCTTTGCTGCACTCCACGAAGCAGATTTGAAACTGTCGTGGACCACTTTAGATGAGAGTTGGATTATGGAATGACCTGCTATGTCTGTGTCATATTGTTCTGCGCAGGGTGCATTATACTGTGCTAACTAGGTGTTCAGTACCAAATAAGAGAGGTATCCTAGATGTGATCTGTCAGCTGTGTCTCATATTTTTATATTGGTTAAAATATAAAACTGAAACAGTGATGAGAGAGGACAGAGCAGCTGGATGCCATGTATGTTAACAATAAATCTGCACTCAGGGTATTTAAAACATACTGAGTTTTATTTAATTATTTTGAGCAATCTAGCATTAGCTGTTTTTTTTAATAACCCCCCACTGTATCGGCAGAAGATGCGTCGACATGTGTGTGTGCCTACAATGAACCAAGCAGTTTATGCTGCTTCATAAAGGCATTGAATTTTCTTTCCTTAAGGATTTGTGGTGTTAAGTACAGTCTTTCAGAGAGCTGAAGAAGTTCCTAGGCAGTACATTTGAGAACTCATTTAAAAGCATCTGAAAAAGGCCGAGCTTGCTGTTAACTTTGGGTTTTTTTCCTGCCACACTAGGCTTGAAGATGCAGTGGACGCCAGAGCATGCCCAGTGGCCAGAGCAGCACTTCGATATCACTTCAACCACCCGATCCCCTGCCCACAAGGTGGAAGCCTACCGGGGGCACCTGCAGCGCACCTACCAGTATGCCTGGGCCAACGATGACATCTCGGCTCTGACTGCCTCTAATCTTCTGAAAAAGTATGCAGAAAAATACTCTGGTATTTTGGAAGGCCCGGCCGAGCGGCCCATTCTCAGCAATTACTCAGAAGCTCCCTCGGGGCTGGTGAACGGTCGGAAGAATGAAAGTGAGCCCTGGCAGCCATCACTGAACTCGGAGAGCGTCTATCCCATGAACTGTGTCCCAGACGTTATCACAGCCAGCAAAGCTGGGGTAAGTGCAGCCCTCCCTCCCGCAGATGTCTCGGCCAGCATTGGGAGCTCTCCTGGGGTGGCCAGTAATCTGGCTGAACCCAGTTACTCCAGCAGCACCTGTGGAAGTCACACTGTTCCCAGTCTTCATTCAGGGCTCCCATCTCAGGAATACGCTGCAGGATACAATGGCTCATACTTGCATACCAGTTACAGCGGTCAGCCAGCACCTGCACTTCCATCCCCTCATCCATCCCCACTGCATAGCTCGGGACTTTTACAGCCACCACCACCACCGCCACCACCAGCCCTTGTCCCTGGCTACAATGGGACCTCTAACCTCTCCAGTTACAGTTACCCTTCTGCCAGTTATCCTCCTCAAACTGCTGTTGGCCCTGGGTACAGCCCTGGGGGTGCCCCGCCACCCTCAGCGTACCTGCCTTCAGGAATCCCTGCTCCAACCCCTCTGCCCCCAACCACTGTCCCCAGCTACTCCTACCAGGGCCACGGTCTGACACCCATTGCGCCATCTGCCCTGACAAACAGTTCAGCCAGCTCTCTCAAAAGGAAAGCTTTCTACATGGCAGGGCAAGGAGAAATGGACTCCAGTTATGGAAATTACAGCTATGGCCAACAGAGATCTACGCAGAGTCCCATGTATCGAATGCCCGACAACAGCATTTCAAATGCAAACAGGGGGAATGGTTTTGACAGAAGTGCTGAAACATCATCCTTAGCGTTTAAGCCAACAAAGCAGCTAATGTCCTCTGAACAGCAAAGGAAATTCAGCAGCCAGTCCAGTAGGGCGTTAACACCCCCATCCTATAGTACTGCTAAAAACTCACTGGGTTCGAGATCAAGTGACTCATTTGGGAAGTATACCTCCCCAGTAATGAATGAGCACAGTGATGAGCACAGGCAGCTCCTCCCTCACCCAATGCAAGGCCCGGGACTACGTGCAGCTACCTCATCCAACCACTCTGTGGACGAGCAACTGAAGAATACTGACACACACCTCATTGACCTTGTTACCAACGAGATTATCAACCAAGGACCTCCCGTGGACTGGAGTGACATCGCTGGCCTAGATCTAGTAAAGGCCGTCATTAAGGAGGAGGTTTTATGGCCAGTATTGAGGTCAGATGCATTCAATGGACTGACTGCTCTACCTCGGAGCATCCTTTTATTTGGACCTCGGGGAACAGGCAAAACATTAATGGGCAGATGTATAGCTAGTCAGCTGGGGGCCACGTTTTTCAAAATCACTGGCTCTGGCCTTGTCACAAAGTGGTTAGGGGAAGGAGAAAAAATTGTCCATGCCTCCTTCCTCGTGGCAAGGTGTCGCCAACCCTCAGTGATTTTTGTTAGTGACATTGATATGCTCCTTTCCTCTCAAGTGAGTGAAGAGCACAGCCCAGTAAGTCGGATGAGAACCGAGTTCCTTATGCAGCTGGACACTGTACTGACTTCTGCTGAGGACCAAATAGTAGTAATCTGCGCCACGAGTAAACCAGAAGAAATTGATGAATCTCTTCGAAGGTACTTCATGAAACGGCTTTTAATCCCACTTCCTGACAGCACAGCGAGACACCAGATAATAGTACAACTGCTCTCACAGCACAATTACTGTCTCAATGACAAGGAGGTTGCACTGCTTGTCCAGCGCACAGAAGGCTTTTCTGGACTAGATGTGGCTCACTTGTGTCAGGAAGCCGTGGTGGGCCCACTCCACGCCATGCCAGCCACAGACCTTTCAGCCATTATGCCCAGCCAGTTGAGGCCAGTTACATATCAAGACTTTGAAAATGCTTTCTGCAAGATACAGCCTAGCATATCTCAAAAAGAGCTTGATACATATGTTGAATGGAACAAAATGTTTGGTTGCAGTCAGTGATACTACTTAAAAAAAGTGTAATGAATGTTGGCACACACAGAACCTGCTACATAGGGTAGAGAACCCTTTTCAGTGGTGTTAAAATTGCAAAGGGTACTGGGAAGACTACAATTTACCTTGCCTCTAAAGAGCCAGGGTATACTTGAAGGAAAAGTGCATCAAACAAGAGCTGCTGATCTGAAAAAGCCACACATGACAGAAAGCGCATGTTGATGCTCAGTTCTGTTCAAGCTAGACAATACTCACCAAGGAGCAAGGTGCAAGTGGGTTGATTTCAGAAGGACATGAACCCTGTGTGTTGATTCCATTCTGCTGTTCTTGAGATTTAGTTGCTGTCAAGTGCCTGAAGTGGTGCTTTATTTTTTGTTTGCCTCACAATTACATTGGTGGCATGTGCTAATATAAAGAGCTTTAACTTCAAACATTATTGGACTAAAGAGATGAACGGTTGTGTTGCGACAGAGAACCAGATTTTTGCTATTCTAAGAGCAACAGTATTCCTCAATCCTGTCTGTTCTGCGGTGTTAAACTAAGAACAGGTAAAACAGGGTAATAGTAATCTGGACCTTAATTTCTGCAGTTCATTTCTTTTAATGTTCTGTCTGCAAAAACTCAGGAAAGTGATTGTGATTTGTACAGTACCTCAAAGGAATGTGTTGAAAGCACTATGTACTGCTGAGAGTTATAGGCTAGGCTTCAATGTTACTTTATATTAAATATGTATGTTTACCTCAACAATTGGAAAATGGCAAGGAAAATTACTTTGAATGTATCCAGGAAAAAACTAAAGTGTGATATGACTGAAGCTTTATAGTTTTTGAAAATAGAAACAGAGGGATTTCCCAGTGTTCAGAAATGGTTCTTCTGCAAATTTGTCAGATCAAACCAGAGCAGAACGATTTTTCTTGTCAGTAAACTGTAAGAGTTTTCAGCATATTGCTCCTTGATAATTACGTGATACAGTCTTTAGAAGGTGCATAGATGAAAAAAGAGCCACTTAATTGGTTTATGTTAGCATCCAAAACAGTCAAATGTAAGATTTGGTAGGACTCCAAGAGGCAAATTACCTTAAGCTGTGACTGCTGGCCTTTGTTGCGCAGCATTAGTCGTAGTTTTGAGGTTACTTTGGTGAAGCTGTAGGGAGTGGGATCAGTGTAGGTCGCTGGCAGAGCTATGGGTTGCAGAGCTGTTTGTAGCAATGCAGTGGACTGTGACCAAACAAACAGTACAAATAACAAAGCAAAACTGAACCCTCAAAGTACATTTATTTCCATTCCCAAACTGTAAAGTTGAGTTTTTGTTGTGTATGTATGGCTCCATTGTTCTTAATGCAATCTTCGTTTAGCATCCATTAGAAATCTTCCAGGCTCAGTGTGCCCACCATTATTTCTACCTCAGTTTTGTTACATTTCTCTTGGAAAGCAAAGTAAGAAATAGGGCAAAAAACAACACCAACACAGAAGTCAGATTACATTAGGAATGCGAACCTGCTAAACAAGTTTCAGAGAACTGCTGTTTTTTCCCCTGAAGTCAAGTTTTTCACTATGCTAGTGCTCTTTGCTTCCTCCTCCTCCCCAACCCCCCTCCTTTTTTTTTCCCTCCCCCAAATATACGTATTCCGGTGTCTTCCTTCTGGAAAGACTAGCTGGCATGTGTGGCATTTGCTCAGTTCTCCCCCGCACCCCCACCTTCCCTTTATCCTTTAATGCTTTCTGTGCAACTCTTTTGGTGACAGCTGACTGATGTTGGGTAATGTCTCTGAGCAGGGGCAGTGCATGTTGCAGCTGCCCAAAGCCTCTGCCATCACATGAACAAAACAGCCTTGCTTTTTTGAATGTATTTTTTTGTTTGTTTACTTTAAAGAGACAGTAACAAAACTGTTGCAAAGCACTGGCATTTAATGTTTCTGTTAAGTAATGTACCTTCAAATCCATTAAATAAATGCACTGAAAAGCCCCAAGAAGAGAGATACCAATCTGTTACTAGGTCATGTTTGTCTTCTCAAAAATTGTACAGACCTTGTCCATTTTGTGAAATCGATGAAGACATTTAGCATTCCGAAAGCTAATGAGGGATTTTGTGATTTTGCTGGAAATTTATGACTCTTTATTATTACTTTCCATTATTTTTCTTTCAAGATATATATATATATTTAGCTAGAGCGTGCTAAAACCAGAGCAAATAAACCAAAATCTAATTTAAGATGGATTCCTGGCAAACATTTTTTCTATCTAAAACTTTGTTTTAAGCATTAAAGTACCATTTTAAAAACAGTGCCTTTCATTAAGGATATAGACAGTAAGACTTAAGTAAATCACTTGCTTTTCTTTTATTTTTTTTTCCTTTCTTTTTTTTCTTTTTTCTTCTTCTTTTCAACAGCAATTGCAGTCTATGATCCTTGTTATGACCCAGTCTTTCTGCTTCCCCAAATCTCCACAGGCTGCTTCTTCACCCAGGTCATTCCACCATCCTCATATGTGGGAGATCCTGATGTCTCCATTAGCTGTAGGCTCATGCTGATCACACTGGCAAGTACGCTACTGCAGATTGCTGACCCGATTTCTGTCTTAGGCATTGCCTTTCATATCTGCTATTTGAGCTGTGCTCATTTGAAAGGCTTGGGCAAGTTTTGATAAACTGACTCTTGTTCACTGTTTCTCCTAACCATACTCCTAACAGATTTTTTTGCAGCTAGTAAAATGAAAGCTACCAGCTAGAATGTTTTTCCTCCCCCCCCCTCTTTTTATCCAGTAGCAAAACCAAAAGCAAGCAAAATTGTAGATGATCCCTTTGGCTTCCAGCTTTAAAGCATTGTCTTTAAAAAGTCACTCTGGAAAATGGATTTTTCAAATGTTAACCAAAGTGAGAAGCTGGCAGAAACTGAGGTGGTGTGAAAATGTATTTCCACACGTGCGCATACACACCCTCGTGCTCATTCTCTGTAGGGCTCAATTCTTCTTTAGGGCAGCAGAAGCGGAAAGCTTCACCCCTATCCCAGCAATTGTAAGGAGAGGAAAATAGAGCTGGATTTTTAACCAAATCTTTTCTTGCCAACAGCTGTCCTGGTATTGCTCAGCGAGGGTGCCTATTGAATTTAGTGAGAGCTTGGCCAGGTAGTGTTAGGAGGAGGCACCTCAGCCCTTCTCCAAGTCCTTTGATGTAATTTCCCCTGGTTTGTGAGGGGCTGAGCTGGCTGAACCCCCTGCCATGTCCTGTCCTTCTTACTGCTTTCCTTCCTCCTCCCACATTCAGCCCATTTTCTCCCTAGTGAGCAGGTTTGGGCAGGCTGCAGGTCCTTCACCTCTCTCAGCACCTTCTTGTCAAGGAGTGTCCAGGAAGGGCAGGAGCAGTATCCTGAACTTGAGCGGGTCCCAAAAGTTAGGATTGGTTTTGAGAAGAGGGACAAAATATGTTCTAATGGTGTCTTCAGGATTAAATGTTTGCTGGTCTTTGACATTTCTGTGATAGAAAGCCATTTGCTGTCTTTTACGACTGGGCAAAGATGGGGCCTCCTGCCACAGAAGTGCCCAAGTGGTGGGCTGGGACTTCCTGGCCACTGGCACAGCCCTGGAACCTGAAATGGAAATGTCACAGGATTTTAAGGAACCTGAAATAGTTAAAGAGCCTCTGCTGTGTCAGCCTATCACTGGAGATGCTTTACGTTGTATTTTTATGTGTGGATTCCATTCTGCATCAGCTCATTTTCTTCCTTGTACCTTCAGTAATAATTCCTGTGGCAACAAAAGTAAAATAAATTGGAGGAGTATTTCTGCAAGCTGAAGGATCAGTATCAATTCAAGGAGAAGTTCATGATGACCTTATGTGAAACAGAAATGGCAGTGCTCCGTACTTCTGCGTGTTTCTCTCCAAAATATTCAGAACATTAGTGACAGTACAGGAAGTTTGCTGACTGAGCTGATTAATGGAATGTGAAGGCAGTTTACTTTTAGGCTATCTACTTTCATGCAGATTATTTATCTATTAGTCAGTTTGTATTCTACTCAAATGCAGATAGATGGGCAAAATGTTTTCTTCAGCATTACAAACCTACCAAGGGGAAAATCAACCATCTGACAAAAATACATAGGCCAAACACCATCTGGGTGCCTTTACCACCTATTTGGAAGCTCTGCTCTGTAAAACAGTACAAGGTCATATTTAGGTGGATTTTTACAGGATGTTTCTGTAGGGGATCATCTAGTCATAAAGATCCAAATTGTATCCTGTGTCAAGGTGTTAGTATATTGAAAGCAAATTTGGGGATCTGACCGGGGTTTTCACTGTCTGCAAATACGTACAACTTCAGGCAAAGGGCAGTTCTTATAATCGCGCTGCTTTTTTTCCCTGAAGCACTCCATCATCACGAAGGAGAATGCATTACTCAGATCTGAAGGATACACTTTGTCACAAAACAAGGCTGACAAAAGTTGCAGGGCCTCCTACCCTTTCACTTACACCAATCTGAAGGTGGTATAACCTTCTTGACTTAAAGGAATTACTCCCAGTTTCTGCC
>CM077881.1:62624602-62627102 GCA_039720435.1 Amazona ochrocephala | reverse complement strand
GTCTCTTCAAGACGACTGCAGTAGGTCATGCATTATCATTTCTAACATGACACATATGGGGTTTAATTACCGTGCAGAGTTTCAAATGCAGGATGAAAATATCGTGCAGCATCTTTAACACTTAACTGACAATGGTGCTAATAGGAGGGGCTTGCACTGGATGAGAGGGGAATGTGTGAAATGCTGAAACTGCTTTTCCTGTGATGCCTTGGGCTCCTGGTTGAAGGTCCAGGCCTTCTACCTTGCAGCTGGCTTGTGCTTCACCATAGCTGGTGCTGTTGTCTGTGCTTATTAAGGGTACATTTATCATAAAGCTCTTGAGGTTCAAAAAGTAAAACTTTAGTCGCAGTACAGAGATGGATTTTAGGAACTAATGAGTTGTTTCAAACTCTAATGATAACAGCATTCCCTAATAGAACAACTAGTTTTCCACCCTAACTGGAAAGCAGTGTTGTTGTGACGAGTAGAAACCAAATTGGTGTAAATGTGGAAAATTTTTTCCAAACCTGCTTTCTGTGTTAGGTGCTGTTTTGTTCAAGGCTCAGAGAAGCCAGTGTTGGCAACGGTAGGCTTTTTCTTGCTCTGCTCCTGCTCTTTGGAACAGAAAATCAAACATTCCTACAGAATTTTATTGGCAAAAAGTGAATTGCTTCATTAAGAAATAAAACATGATTCAGAGTGTGGCAACACTCAGGAAGGAACTGCCTGGGGAATGAAAGAAATGCTGTTCAGGGGCCAGAGCCACATGAAGCTTTTGACTGTGACAGCAAAGTACATGCTCTGCCAGTAAAGAGCACAGAGAGTGGATGCAGCTGTATCAACAGCTTTCCTCACTAGTGGGGTACACATAGAAAACAAGCCTTACTGCTTAAGGCACCTTTTTCAGTGTATTTGCATTTACACTTGCGACTTCTCTTGGATTAGCTTCGCCATTGGGGGTCTTGCTTCTCTTCTTGCCTGAATAACCAAACTGTAGGGGCAGAAGCTTATGATCTGAATATGGGTTAGGACAGATGAAAATCCCTCAAGCTTTTAGCAGTACTTCAGTTTTATCATATTACAGAGCCCATACAATGGGACAAATGTAATTAACAACATTTTAACATTGTATTTTGAAATTTCTAAGTCATAATAATCGTATGTGTTTTGCAAGTACCATTTCTCTTTGAAAGCCTAATAACTTAGATTTTGTTACATCTCTGAATTAAAGCTCTAATGAAATACATTTACTACAGAAGAGGACATGAAAATAAAACCGAAAGATCTCATTCCTAATTAGGAAGTTTATTCATGCACACTGGTAAGTGGTGACGGTGGCTAGCTGGGTACGGATACGCAGGGTCACTGTATCTGTGCATACATTGTCACCCTAAGAGAGAATAGCTGCTGAAATTGTACTGAAATTCTGAGAAACCTTGTCTCTTTCCCTCATCACATACAGAAGTAAAGCAGCCTGTTACGGGACTTGGCTGTGCTATAATTTGCTGCACCACTTTCCTTCTAAGGCAGTAATCTAGAAGAATTTGGAAAGGTAGAGTGGGGTAGAAGAGGTAGTTCCAAAGAACTGAAAGATTTGTTTACAATTTTGCGTAAAGAAAGCTCTACCTCTGTACATACACATTTCCTATAGTTGCATTTCCTGCATTTCCATGTAGGAGTGAATTTTAATTGCTGAAATATGCAATAATAGAAGGTAACACAGTTCTCATTCTGTGCAATTAAAGTCAGAATTAGAAATTGAATTTATTCTGTGTTTAATCTGCCGGAGTTTGGGGTCCATTCAGCATAACACTGTTCATGTTACTTTTGTTAGCATTTTGGAAATACACAGGAAAGGTGATGGACACATGGATTAGTTCATATGAGCTTAAAATACTGGATTCTGGTTTGTTCCAGGTCCTCTTAAGTGATGAGATTGTTCTGAAAATGTTGTAACTTCTGTGACATCTTTCCAGAGCATGAAAAGGATGAACCTGTTTATACGTATTCTCTTCCACACTCCAAATACTTATTTTACTGCAATAACGGTAAAGGCTAAAAAGAAAACCCCAGAGGACATCTTTTGAGTGATTTTTTGTTTGTTTGTTTGTTTTCCAAATAACAGGACATGATCTTACTTTTAAGTTTGTACTTCTGTTTCAAGTAAATTAGTCTGCATTACTGTTTAAGATAAATGATTACTTCATTTCTGCAAACATATGCTAACAGAAATGATGGGGATATTTAATAACATTTTGAGTCCGTGTTTAAAGCTAGTTAAGTACTGAAATGACCAGTAACTGAAGGGAACGGTCACTGATAATTAAACAAAGTGATGCTGATCTAATGAAATCTATCTCCTGGCATGTTGAGAGACAGTGGCTGTAAAAAGAAAACTGACTTTCACTCTTTCCTAACTTTATTGCTTTTTTTTTTCATTCCAAGTGAAAAAGATCACAAGCTAAAACGTACCTTGGGGAACCTTTTTTTCCAGATCACTTAATTACTTGAAAAGATAATC
>CM077881.1:62549602-62622102 GCA_039720435.1 Amazona ochrocephala | reverse complement strand
TATTAGTTAGCAAGGTTTCCCTCCACCTTCCTTGCTTGACTTGTAGGTGCCTGAAATTGCAAACACCAGCAGTTCAGGTAACGTAGTCAGTGCCCAAAGTGCTCCCCATGGCACAGAGGAAGGCCATGGACAAAGGTTGTCTTCTGGACCTGTTCACGCCACCGGCAGAAGATGCCAACTCCCCAGAGCCATCATTGCTTCGCTGCCTGGGCACCAGACCCTTACAGCTGTTAGGGGACAAGCTGGTCCCGGTCTACTCAAGCACAGGTGGGATTTTTGCTGCCCATTTAAGCTGACCAATCTGACTTGGCCTGAGTTGAGTCAGGATTTGTTGGAGTTACACAGAAGTTGCTCCCAGCAGGAGGGATCATAGCAGTGTTCCAGGGAGAGAGGAACTGCCCATCTGCCCAGGGGGCACCTCTCTGCACCACTGCCTGGTGTCCATGGGCTCTGGCCACCACTCTAACACTTCCCAAAGCAAGTTGCTGTCATTATGAAGTTATTAACTTTGTTCAGGTTCACCACTGAGCTACATTAGTCATACCAGTGTGGGTTATTTAAGAGATGGGAAAATAATATTTTAGAAGGCAGAGGTTGCTTCACTCTCTAGAATTCATCAATTCAAAGAACTTTTCAGCCTTGATCACCTGGAGACCACAAAGCAAAAGAGCACCTTAGGCTTTCATCTGGCTTTGTGGTAGAAACATATGTAAAAATTAATTCTCGTACAAAACAGTTTCACAATAAAAAGACAAGCTAAAATGTGTGGAGGATGCCAACAGGGGAGTAGGTAAAATTAAACCTATTAAGGATGAGGAGGCCTTATACAGAAAGTAAGCAGTAGCTATTGCTGCCTGGTGGAAACTCATTCACCATGTGGCTAGTGGTGTAGCTCATGCCACTACCCAACAAAGTAAACCAAAGCTTTTCCTGTTTGTTGTAATTACGGAAAGAATGTTAAATATGTGTAAAGTGGTGCCATTTCTCCCCAACTAGAAAATGAAGAGCTGAGAGAATTAAACCAGAATTTCCTGAGTTCTTCTACCATGGCTCCTCACCTTCTCACAAACACATTTCTTCAAAGACAGGGTCTGTCTCTTTACCTCCATTAATGTAAGTATGGCACTCCAGCTACAACCATCAGTGGTTTATCAATTCAAAAAAATGAAAATTGAAATAATTTGTTTATACCTGTGAAGAAGTGCACGACACATCTGCAGGATCAGCTTTCCTGGGGGAGAAGGTATTTTAAATTCAGAGAGAAGGCACCCAATTGCGCACTTCATACTTTAAATAAGCTGGGTTTTACTATGAACAACTTCATATTTACTCTGTTCCCTGGGTGTATAAATAGCTTTTTGTCTGCAATTCTCATAGAAGTAATTTGGGCTGATGGCTTTCAGTGCTTCCCAGAATCAGTCTCTAGACCTTGGACCATGTCTGAAAGTCAAGTAAAACTCCTATAGAGCTCAGCAAGTTTTGACTGAGATAGGCATGTCATGTGCCCATGTGAGACAATGATCTGGTGTAGAAGGATCATGATCGCCTAAATCCTTAGAAAAATAAGGTGTTTAGTACAGTATTATATCTAATATCTAATACAGATATTATTTCTACATTCAAAACTGGTTCCGCACTATACCAAGATAGGCTGTTTTGTTGAAATGCAAACCCGAATGGCTGATAAATCCTACTCTATTTTTTATTTTGTTAGAGGATTTTTTTTTCTCATTTGTATTTTACATCTGCTTGAGTCATTTATACAAATTCAATACAAAATGCCTAACAGTAAGCTTTTTACTTAAAACCTTGCCAGGTGCCATATTTTATTCTCTTCTTTTTATATGGATATTACCTATTCTTCTAACAATTTAGGAAGGCATTTCATTAAATCACTGTAATGTGATTAATTTAGATGGAAACAAATTTCTGGTGACCATAGAAACATTGTATTTAGAATATACAGTTTAAAAGTGTTCATAATTTTATGATAATATTATTTGTCTTGATTCAACCTGCGATTAAATTTTTATCCAGTAGTTTTATGGGTTTAAAACAGTTAAGTCCCTTTTCTCCTTTCTAGCTTGTTTTCAGAATTTGAAAAACGGAGATACAAAGGGAGCTGTGGCAGCTGCATTCTCTTTCATGTGTGTCCATTCCAGGTGAAGCCCAGCATAATGTACTGTAATATGTCTCTTCAGTTCTCTGATACAATGACCTGTGCATCCTCCTAATCCCCCACAGAATGCCCAGACACAGACTGATTGAGGTGAGTATGGACTTAAGTATATATTGTTCTTTGTAGCACTGAAGAATTGGCACTTTTGCCAAATGTGAGACGATGTGGATCGTAATCTGTTGAGATACGAGTTCAGACTGGGCTCTGCTGTACATTGCAAGAATAACTAAAGATTTGTCTGGAGTAAGTTTTGGGTTTTTTTCTTTTTATTTTTCTTTTTTCATTTTCTTCCTCAAAAACAAACAAAAAAAATCCTCTTCCACAGTTTCTGTCACTTTGCAGTCCCACAAACAACCGTAATCCTGAAAACACCTTTGTGGTAAGAGCCTCTTCTAGCAGGCTGGGGTAACATGGCACAAGAAATTCCAGCCTACTCAGGGGCATTGGTGGAACCATGAAGGGTATGCACATGGGAACCATGGGGCTTACTCTTCCTGATGGTATATACTTTATTTTTTAATTTATTCTGTGAATACATATAAGATTTTATAGCTGTTGGGGGAACTGTGGGTTAAATCTCGATGAATACTCATTTTGGTCTAATTAGAGAAAACTGAACAAGTGTTATTGAAGAAAAGGTGACAAAGAGGAACATTGAGCGTAGATGCTCCCAAATCCTAGCTCATAACTATTTTAGCAAGATCACCTTTCTAGTATAATCGAATGAGAAGATTTTATTTTCTTTTGCTGCAATAGGAAAGAAGTAGGGCAGCAGTTTATCTTATAGGTCTCAACGACAAAGGAGTATTTTAAATGCTTAGTCTTTTGTTTCATAATAAATGAGAAACAAGAGGTCTGACACTTCAACAGAGAAGGTAGTCGTAGCAATTAAACAGCATTTTTAATAGTCCCCCAACCTTTCCCTTGGAATCAAAAGCTTGATTCTGATCCTAAACTAATATACCTACCTGTCTCTCTCTCCCTCTAGCTCCTACCTGGTGTACAAAACTCCCCTTGCTCTCCTCTTTGCACTCCTAAGGAACTCACCACTCTCCTTACCATTGAGGTCAGCCTCCTTTCTAAAATACACTAGTTAACAAACCTAGCAGATTTTTTTTCTACTAACACTGTATGTCAGTAACTCTTTTTTGCCACTAAGCTTCATCAGCCACACGGTGCCTAGGGTCTCCTGCCTATGCCTGCGCTCAGCTGGGGATTCTGGGAGACAGCCCCGAGGAAAACATGACTCATATTCCATAGACATAGACCTGGGGAGGCTGATAAACGTGCTGCTTTTCTGCCTTCAAGACAATAGTCATAAATACATAACCACAGGCATATATATCAGGATCTTAAACAGCTAAATAAAATTATCACATCAGTGCTGTGCTGTACATTAATAGAATGAAGGATAGCATTGGAAAGTGTGGTTCTTAAAGACCTGGGGGTGGAAAAGTTGTCTAGGATTGCAAAAACTCCAAGAGATATTTTCACTTATGAATAGCATACAATAAATTTAATAGGATTCTTTATACCTAACAAAATTTTAAATTTTATTAAATTCAAGATTTGTTGAATCCTAACACTTACATATATACATTCCACAGCTTTAGACTGTAACATTTAGAATACTATTTTCTTTTAAAAATTCTGAAAAAAAAGAATACATTTACATGATCTACTTTAGTGGGGTTGTCCTGTAATCTAAATTTTTAGGCAGCATTTTTTTCCTTCAGCACTTAAAATGGACACCTAAGAACACTGAAATCTTAACAGTAACCCAGAAGAAATTGCTTGTTGATGTTTGAGTTAACGAGAATAAAACATCCAGAATGTTTTACTGTAATTGGCTGGTTTTGTGCTAACACATGTGCATTAGTATGTTCTAAAATAGCTTACCAGAATGCTTAAATACATTTCAACAAATCTGTTTGAACTCTGCATTTCTGCTGCAGGCAGAATAATATCTATTGGTTTTATGTTTGACTCAGAACTTCCTGCAAGTGAGATTACAGATTCATCAAGGAAGAGTCCGTCATGCAAATAGCATCTGCTCCAGGACTCAGCTTTACAGAGGGTGAGAAGACTCTTTGCTAACGCACAGAAGACTGAGGTGGAGAACCTGCCCAAGAAGGCTGAGGTAAAGAGCCATCTCTCATGACTGCAACTATAATAGTCCATCTTCTGCAGCCTTATTGGTACACCAGTGTACCTGTGTCAGTGGGTAAAATTGACAGGTTTCTTTAACAGCTAGTACTGTTTTTCTCAGGGAATAACTAGACTTATTCTTATCACTTTCTTTTTAAGAGTTCCTGGGATGTGAGGTAATATGGGTTTTTAAGAGGCACATGTTTCATTCAGTGCTCAAATTAAAACTACTCACCTTGCGTATTTCTTTCAGCTCACAATGTTGGTCTGAAGGGGGAAAGGGGTGTGAAAGGAGAGGGGAATAAAATTAATGTAAATGGAGCTGAAGAAACCTGAGCAAGAGGAAGTTTGTTTATACAGCCTATGGTGTCCTCAAGCTAAGTAGCTTGTATAGCAGTTTTTTGCTTTTGTAGATATTTGAAATCAGAATGGGTTTTCCTTCTGGCAGAATCCAGTTAGTGACCAGTGTATTTACAGTTTCAGTTTGCGAGAAGCAAGGCTTACGTCTATTAATTTTGTATCTCTCTTTACTCATGTGATTTTCCCCTGGAATCTAATGAAAACATCCTTTAAAGTTTATTGTAAAGGCTGAACTTTAATACACAGACACTGAATTTGGGTCTTCAAGTAGCAGAGCTCAGCACCTGGAGAGTATCACCAAATGATCACAAAATTGGCAAATATAAGTGCAGTAAAAACTATCAGTATTCAATTGAGTATAGTAGCACAGCACTGTCTAATGCAATAAGAAACCAGTTGGGAGAATACATGTCCAATTTTTTGGCAATCGGATAAAATACAGCGGGAGGGGTTGAGTTTCAAATGGTTTCCTCAGCTTAAGAAAAGGAATGAAAAACAAAAAAAAAAGGCCAGGGCTGACATCTCCTGCTGACTTTCAAATGCAGGTGCATGGGGGAAAAATATCTGCTTGACCGATGACCCTGCCTTTCTCTATCCACTAGAAGTTGATCCGGAAATATCAACACATATTCCCAATTTTGTCGAGAACAATTTTTGGAGCCTACATTTTACTCTTAAAGAGACATTAAAAATGTATGTTTCTAACACTTCTGTAGCACTCAGTCAGGATGTTGTCAATGCTGTCATTTCATGGTTTAGGCTAGTCTTGTACGAGTTGTCAATATTTCTGTTTCAAAATCTCCTTCATTAAAAGTGGTTGCAGCTATGGCAGGGGTTAGTAAGACTGGATACCAATACAATAATGTTTGGTGACAGGTAGTCAAGTGTCAAAATAGTCCATAGACACTATTGGCTTCCATCAAAAGAAGATTGATACTGGGTTGTAGCTGTATTTTACAGCTACCAAAACCTACTGCTCTCCAATTAGTAAGCAAGCTGAAATCTGGTAGAAAATCAAACCAAAACATAGAGTTAATGGATCCATTTTTGTTAAATTACTGCCATTTCTCTTCTTCTGCTTTCTGGTAAAACATATACCTTAAAAATACAGGCCAACAAACACACACATCCCTGTGTATTTTGTGCAGTGAATAGGAAAATAAAAAGATAATTTCCCTCTGCTACCTTTCCCACTGCCCCCTAACAAACATTTGCTCCTCCCTCTTTAACAGCCTGTATTGACGCTTGTTTGGGGGAAACCAGGTTTGTACAAAATCACTCTTAGATTGCAGGAACACAGATATACAACCTAAAACACACACTTAAGATAACCCAACCCAGCTGACAGCCAAGCGCTCCAATTCCAGAGCAAAACGCTAAATAAGATATTAGTGAAAGGGTTTGCAACTACACTGGGATAAAGAAGTGAGTGAGGGACTAGAAGGTCAATATATAACTAGAAGGGGAAAATCAAAGGCAATTATAAAATTTCTAGGATGTTATCACCATTCTTTGAATAGTTATTCAAGAGAATTCTAGAGTAGGTGTCCAGCTGAAGCATAAACATCCTTACTTTTCAGCCTATGAAAAGTGAGTAAGCTTCTCCAAAGCATAAAAGCTGTCCTTAGCTATACAGTCTGCAGCACTTTGAGGGATGTCTTGGCCAGCAGAAGTCAAATGAAACAGTTCTATATTCACTCACGGTCTCTTCAGACTCTGCAGCTCAGCTGTGCAAAGCATTTGCAGACTTTCCTCCAACCTGTCAAACATCTGGATATTTACAAAACTGTAACATGAAGAAAAAAAGAGTTACAAAAAAATTTAAGGGAAAAATGGGTAGAAAATGTGCATGTACAAATTTTTTGCAAGGCATATGTTAACATGATGATTTCCACCACTCCCATCCTCGGCCCAAACCATAGAGAACCTGAAGACAGCAGAGCTTCTATAGCTGCAATCGTACACTTGCATTCACTTTTTTTCTGCATTTGTTTTAGAGTTTATGGCTCCTGTTGCCAATGTCCTTTTGCTCATAGGCAGCTTGACTATAAATGCCAATGGCTGTTGCAGCAGGCATTGCCAGGGATTTTCTAGGAAGGCTGCCCAGAGCTGGCTGTCTAGCTATGTGCAAAGTTGGGGGGGATAGATAGAGACTTGTGGATGAGGAATGATGTTTGAAGGTCTGGCTACACAGCATATAAAAAAAGCCTCACTGACTGTAGCACACAGATGATGGTTTTCTTGTAAACACAGAAGTTGGGGTGCCACAGGACCAACACAGAAGGCATGTCAGCAAACCAATAAGTGGCAAAAATTTACCCCAGGTCTGGTCTCAAGGCCGCATAGATGTAGCCCAGAAGACTAGAGAAAATCAAACATGGTCTTAATCTTCAATAGAATTTGACATACTGGATAAATTGCGTGGTCCAGAAGCTGTGATTTGGTCCAGAGCTGGCTTGAAGCCGTTAGCTGCTTCAGCTCACATAATTTTGGGAGGTTCTCTGTAGTCAGGGCAGTTTCAGTTTTTACAGAGGATTCTTTTAAGACACTAACGTATTTGAAGTTCTTCACTAGTTTGAAGTGCGACAATGGACTGACGGATTTGTGGGCAGGTTTCTGTTAAAATGTAGACGTGTAAGGTGAATGGTATTTCCTGTGGTACTCTGCATACTGGATATAGCCATGGTCATACTGGCCATACTCCAGTATGCATGGTATGGGCTGCATCTCTGCAGGCTTGTCTGCAGGAATGCACTGCCTTTTGTTGTTGTGTCTGGAAAACATCAACAGGTATTCTTCTCCCGAGGACTGTGTTTAGCACCACACATTCATTTTGCCACAGAGGAAGCAAACAAGTCAATTATTATAGTCCCTATAGGTAGTAAATTTATTTTTGCATGTTTTGTTCCTAATATTGAAATCAGAGTAGACACGTATGTGTGGATTCCCACAAAGACAAGAATACTTTATACAGATGTCTGACTGTATCCATTTTCCAAATTCAACAGTATATTGTCTTTGCATCTTTTGAAAACCAATGATTTTATTTTGATTTTACTGTCTTACTCTTGTACCAATACTACCACTTACTGAAAAACTCAGTATTTGAACATGCAAATTGCTGATAGGTAATATATGCAAAAGACACATTTTAAATACCTTTTGAGTGAAAAAACAGAGCTTATCATTTTAACACCCTTCATGGCATATAATCTCTGCTCACGACCATAGCATCTAAGTCTTCATTAAAGCTACAATTCAGAAATGTGCTATATGTTTTTAGTAGGTTTTCCTGATCATGAGGTAAAGTGAGCAACATTGTACAGCTTGGAAGTTAGTGACTCTTTCATATCATAGTAAAAAAAAATCGTCACCATCTAAAAGTATTTATGGAAAATGCATTTAAATTTTTCCAGTGAATTGAAGCAGAGTTGTATGAGTGTACACATTGTTATACAAGACAAGAATTGAAATAAGCAAACCATGTTTAGATACTTGGGATGGCCTCTGCAGAGATCTAGTATTGCTATAAAATTCTCTAGTCTTACTCTTCATAGAAGATAGGTGTTGTTGGGAAGGTGCCACAAAGGCAGTCCTCCTAAATATCTCCCTTGCTGTCAGCCACCCTGTTGTGGTTTAAGCTTCTATAAACCCATACAGTCGCTCTCTCACTCACTCCCCACTCTTTCTTCCCTCTGCTCTTGGAGGGATGGGAAGGAGAATTGAAAGACTGCAACTCCCACAGGTTGAGATAAGAACAGTTTAGTAACTAAGGTATAACACAAATCACTACTACTACCACCAATAATAATAATGACAAGAGAAATGCAAGGAAAAAAGAATACAATTTTTCACCATCCAGTATCAAGCCCGACCACGCAGTGCACCCCCACCAGTGCCCCCCACCGTTCACCGATCCCCCACCACCCTTCTGGGTCTCTGCTCTCTGTCTTTACATCCTGGAAATGGCGTGCCGTGGTATGGAATAACCTCTTTGGTCAGTTTGGATCAGGTGTGCTGTCGCTCCTTCCTCCCGGCTTCCCCTCCTCCCTAGCAGAGCATGAGACTCACAAAGTCCTTGGCCAGCCTAAACATCACCAAGCAGTAACTGAAAACACTGGTGTTATCAGCACTGTTCCCAGGCCCAAAATCAAAGACACAGGGCTGCACCAGCTACCAAGAAGGAGAAAAAATGACTGCTGCTGCTGAACCCAGGACACACCCAAACCTTCCGTTTGACTGGTCTGTTGGTGATTGAATTGAAAATAGGAGAGATGAGATGCAAGTTGCTGGTTTTACAAATGAAGAATGAAATGGGATGCATTTTGTCCACTTTGCAATCAGCCATTAAGTGTATGTTTAGATTGAAATACTAATCTGGTAGTTTTCAGATCCAATCATATTAATGAAGTAGCAGAATTACTTGTGTGATTCTGTACTACAGTCAATTTAGTAAATAGATATGAAGGAGAATAAAATATGTAAGTTTTTATAATACTCTTATAATTCTGCAGGAATTAAACCAGTAAAAAATGTAGATTGAACTTTGTTTTAATTGGTTTATGTTTAAAGATTCTTTGATCAGTGATAACAGTAATATATATTAACATGTTGCATTTTAAAGTGACGCTGCCTTTCATTAATCAAGTGTCTGTATGGTTGATTAATTTGAACAAGGTTTAAATTGCTATGAAAATTTATCATTCATAGCCATGATCTCCATTTACATATATGTTAATTATTGTAAATGTAATCTTTTTCTGAATCCTCTGGGCTGCATACTAAAAAGACACCATGATCACAGTGAGTGACTACTTTTCTGTTGCAAAGTGAACTCTTACCAGTATTCAGCAAAGTCTGTTTCAGTTGTCAAAGATAGACTCAAAACACTAAAACATTTTGTGCTAAAGGCAAGTTCAAATACTGTAGATGCTGTTTCCTTTTCAAATTATTTCTTTATTCAACGGCTAGGACATTTAAGAAAATGAAACTAAGTATAACCAACCACTATAAAATAAAGTTCTGTCTCTATGGGCTGAAAGAAATTTTTCCCTTCCTACTCTAAGACTTTCTCCATATTAGCTACACTATTAATAATCATGAGAGGTTTTTTTTTTCCTTATGTCTTTTGGAAAGAGTGACTTGAAGAACTTACTAAGTCAAAAGAATCCTTTGTAGTACAATTAGAGTGAGTTAAATTGCATAAGACAGACATCACCAAGGTTTATAGCCTTTTAACATGACGTCATAGAAAAAAATATCTCTACAGTGGCTGTAGAATAGCTGTACTAGAGCTCCTCACACACACCACACTGATGCATGTATTCAATGCAAATAAACAGACTGGCTGTGCTTTCTTCAAACTCTCCAGCTCAAGGAGATGATACTCATTTGTCTAAAACTTATTATATTTGATGTAGTCAAGAATTTTATCAAGGTTTAAAGAGAGAGGATGTTTCACAGAACATTTCCCACAATGTTATGGAGAGAAAATGCATTGGCAGGAAATGGATTTCAGATAAGAAGCGTAAAGTATCTCTCTTTCAACAAACAACTATTACAGCTTTTATTAAAAATGCATATCAATAGAAACTAATTACTGTCCATTAAATTACATTCTGAGCATCATACTGCTATTAATTCTTTTTATGCATTCACAGAAACTGACTCTTGTTTCCTTTTTTTTTTTTTTGGTTTATTTTCTTGAAATATCCAGGCAGATTTTATTCAGAAATTACTTAAAATAAATCAGAATTGCAAGCAGATAAGTGTTAGGGCCTAGAGACCCTGTTCCAGGAAATATTTCAGCATATGCTTATATTCATCTTTGCTAAGACAGTATCTCTTCACTTACTTATCTTTAGTGTATGGCCTGGTTTCATCTTCCAGAGGGTGTTAAATTGTTCCTTACACATTTTTTACTCATTTCCCAAGTGTTTTTGTTATTTTTACTTTTTTTTGAAATGAATCTTTCATTGCATAGTTGCGAAAGGAGCCATTCTTATGTGCAAATTAAAAGATTTCTTTATTTCCATTAATTTTTATAATTTTCTTTTTAAATTGTTTGTATTTACATAATATATTCACTGCAGGATCAGCCTCATTTCTTAGTCACAACTTAATGCAATTAAAATGTCTATCTGGAAACCCTTGCAAGCATAGCACCTTCATACTACCTGACTGAGCAGTTTTAAAGGTACTTAATTTGCAGTTTTCTATTGGACAGTCTGATAATGACCTATAGTGATTTTGGTCCCCATTCTGTAAACGGGTAAGATAAGACGCATTTGTGAAACCCGCATCAGTCTTTTGGAAAGAGCATACACAGATTTTGGAATGTGTCGTTGCAGTCAACATCCAGAAAAAAATAATCCTAATCACAATATCTTTATATTGTGTTTTAACACAGCATCATTGCAAGAGGTAAACAGTTTGTGTGAATGCTGAGCACAAAAAGGTCAATTTTTATTGCTGCAGTCATGGTGTCTATTATGTCATTGTATCTTGTGGCACAGATTGTTTTTTCTCCTATAAATCTGAAATATGCATAGTATGCATATTGTAAAAAATTTTTGGCACTAATTGGTGGAAGCTGTGTAGCTGCAATGGTACCCTGGATGTTGATATAATAATAGCAGCTACGCAGTTTGTGTACACGCATATGTATAGCATCTGCTTTCAGAGTTAAAGTGTTGATGAAGAAACTTGCTAACTTATTACCAGCTAAAGTTACTGTGTTGCAGGAATTCTGTCTGCAATATCTGCACATCCCTTTTTGACAACACCAGGAAATTGAGATGCAGATAAAACCTAAAAATAAAGTAGACCAGTGTGTTCAGTTATCATTTTTGTGATTTGAAGATGACTCTGAAAAACCAAGAGAGTTCTGAAAAATGTTCAGAATTCACTTGAAGTCTGTCAAATGTGCTTCATTATCAGAAATTTAGTACATTTGGCTAGAAGAGGCATAAGCTAGGGGTTTTTTTTCACAGAATAAGAATCAGGGTACACACAATGAAATTTTTAGGGCACAGGGTTAAACCAAACAGAGCATAGAGTATTACTTTTTTATAAAAAATGTGGTATTACAACCCGCTGCTATGGAATGCACAGAGGCCAAAAAATACAAAGGATTTATAGATTATTAGATAAACTCATAGAATAATAATAATAAAATAAAATCTCATAGAAGTTTTAGAAATCTTCGTGGATTTTTGGTTTAGGAAGCCTTTGGGTGACTGCTGGAAGATATGCCAAATTACTGAGTTAACTACCCCATTGGTATCTCTGTAGTTACTAGTTATGAATTTTATTTACATTCATTAAGCAAAGAATTGGGTTAGTATCTATTTATTTAAGCCACTTATCTGTTAGTAATTCCTAGCTAGACGTTTCTGTCTGTCCTTACCTCAGCCCCTGAGATAAAATGAAAAACATCACAGTAGTGACAACAACATGTACTCCTCACCCAGGAGGAGAAAATGTCTTATTGCCTAACCGCTGCAGCTTCCTTTACCTGCCGCGGTAACTGTTCTCTTCAGTTACTTTCTTCTTGGTCATCCAAACAGAAGCCTGCCGTTTCTGTGACCAGAGCCTGCATTGTCTCCTCCCTCATTCCTTGCAGCCTGACTCCAGCCTAACTCCACTGGGCCCTCTGGCATGTGGCCTTCTGGATCCTGCAAGAAAGGATCTCAGTAATTTCTCTTTGCCATCACCATGGGTAGGAGGCTTCCCAGGGCATCAGGTCCTTCCACACGACAAACATTGGAAAGGAGGTACTAAATACTAGATGTGTCCAAAATTTCTTACCAGCTTGTTTTCAGGAGAGTATTGAAGGTATGTAATATAAACCGCTGTTGCATCAGGATGTCAGAATCACTTGCTTCTGGGCAAGATTTGAGCCATCTCTAAAATAGGGAACGTTACTCCTGTTTTTGCTGACCTGATATGAAGGACTGTGAAAAGCAAGAAATTATTGCATAAGTCCCATTTCCAACATCTGGATACCTTCAGTCAGACCAGAAGAAGCTGTCACGACTGTTTGGTGGGATCTCTCACAGTCTCCTGTCCCCATCCCCTCTGGCAAGAGATCTGGAAACAAACAGGACCTGTGTAGAGCTACATCATACCCAGCTGGAAGTCTTCTCATTTAAGTAGACACCAGCAACAAGTCTCTTAAAAGCCTGTTGAATGTGTCAGTGAAAAACTGTAATACTCAGTGTGTGACTTGGCTACTTCTGGGACTCTGCCAGGGAGTTCTCTTCCTTTCCTTGCTTTTGAGTACAAACTCACATGACACCAATTTCTGATCTGAAGGACAGAGGACCTTTTTCAGTTTCAAACATGACATCTGGGATATTTCATTTAAGCAAAGATACCTGTTCCAAAGAATTGAATTATTTTAGTTGAAATTTCCCAAAATATAGGACTGAAATCTTATCAGGCTTCAGAAACTTCAGACCACTTGGTAGAAGTCCGCTGAATTAAGAAAAATATGAAATAGGGGCTTACAATAGAAAGCATCAATGCTACTTGTAGTAAAGGCTGTCCGTCAATTTTGCTGACATGTATGTATGTGTGCGTGTATGTATTTTATACACTATGTCTGTTGGTTGATAAATATCTCCTTTATACCCTTTCTATATAGAAAGGACATAAAAATACTCAGCATGTTTTAAACAGATGCAGTGTAAAACCAGGGTCTGAGTTAATTTTTGTTAGCTCTTGTTTCTTAGTTTATAGTGGCAACAATATTGACTTATATAGTTGAACAAATTATTCCATTTCAAAATGTATATTATTTCCTTTTTTTTTCCCTGCAAAAGGAAGCTGCTGGAAGTACCATGGCTAATTGTTCTGTTTAAGGTAAACGAGCCCAAAATATTTTAGTCTTTTAGAATAGTCTGTGGACATCTGTTTAGAGCCCAATGTATAATCTTGTAGCAAGGGTGGGGATTGTGCAAAGATAGGTGATGATTCAATACCCATTGACCAAGCTGAACTGCAAGTTTATTCTGTCACAAAAATAATTTTCCACTTAAAATACAGCCAGGTTGCAATTTTCTGTATCTACATTTCATAGATTGCATCTGTAGCAGCTCTATAGCCTATGCTATTCACACAGACACAAAAGAAACAGTGCTGTTCTGAAGAGCCTACGGACCATGAATAGTGTTAGTCATGAAGATTGGACACATTTGCTGGAATATAAGCACATCCAATGTTAATCAGCATGACAACAAGCAACTTCAACCCACCAAGTGGCACATGGACATGATGCCAAGGAAAGGTGAGGTTTATGGAAACATTTCCAAGCAAAAGACAGGGAAGCTGTATGGCACTTTCAGCCAGCGATACTGAACAGGATAGCTTGGAAAAGAGAAGAGAGTTCTATGACAGAAGTTACCATTGAAAGAGGGACTGGTAGGTTGGGGGTGGACTGGTTAAAGACTTAGCCTTAACAAAGATGAAGGCAACACAAGCAAGTTGCTTTGGCTTTCCATGTTCGAGCAGGAGAAGTTACTGGAGGAAGGAAAGAAAAAGGTGATATGAGCAATTAGGATCTCTGCAACATCCTTCTTAATGAAAAGAAGTGGAAAAGGTCACATTCAGCTCTACCACAGAAGGACAAGGAACAGTGATTAAGATGAAGTTTTACAATCATTGCTAAATGTATTGAGAAAAAGACCATATTTAAGATGCAATACATAGAAGGAATATGCCAGACCTCATTGTAGCTTTAATACAGAAGTGTTGGTGTGAGCTGATGCCCACCTAAGTAGTGCTAGTGACAGGGTCACACTGTGCACTAGAACATCTGAAAAAAAGCAGATTAGTTTTTGGAGCAGATTAAAACTTACCATATATGAATGCATCGCACTGTAGTTCTGTACATGTTTTACACCAATTCAGCCAGCATTGCTTCCAAAGCACTACCTGCAGTTGCGTGCTCCACCTTTCCCTGGTGTCTAGCTGAACAGCTTCGGGTTTACCCCAGATCAATTCATGCTCAAACATTTGGCTTTCTTGTGCCCAGAAGAGAAAGAAAGCAGTGACTAAGAGTAGGAGAAGTACAGTACTGCTCAAGTCAGCTGAGGCCCTGCCTTGTGACAGTGCAAATGTGTTTTGAACTATAACTTAATGAAAAGCCTGAGATTTTAGTTTGAATGGCAAGAGACAAATCTGGAGCAGGGAGGTAGAGCTGTTATATTTACAAAGCAGCAAAGCCTAAGTTTGTGTTCCAGTTGGCTTCTTCGCACAGAGGTGGCTTTGGAGAGGAGTAAGGGAGAGGGTGCATCAAATCCTGTGGGAACCCACGCGAAAACATAAAGAGAAAGGATTAGGGAAGATCTGTTGAAGATGCATGACTGTATGAATGGAGCTGTGGGAGAAGAGGGGGTGGACAGAGCTGTGAACTCTGAAGGACCATTAAGCATTTGAGCAGTTGTAATATACACTATTTGTTGGAAGACAAGCACAGAAAGCAAGGAACCTTATTCGTCTGTGAACTTACTGCTCCTATTCTCCTGAGGTCTCCAAAGGCCCCTTTGAATGTACTTATTTGAAAAGTACTCTGCTGAAACTGTTACTATGTTAAAAGCATGTTCTTTTTAGTTTTCTCTTTTTATAATACAATCTACCTTAGCTCTTATAAGATATTGGGGCTTGTTATTAAATCTAAACACAATAAACCTAAGTATGTAATCTATTTATATTCCTTCTTATTAAACAGGGAAAAAAAGAGAAATCCATCATCTGGATTCTAGATAATCCATGTAACATTTAAAGATGCATTACTATCAAGACCACTTTTTTTTTTTTTCTTTTTTTAATAGTGAAGGGTGCTGCTGCCTGTGACTTAATCTGAATATACAGCTCCATTTTTTCTCTCTGTTAATGATCACTTCAAACATTCCCTACCAATTTGTTTTTCCAAAGAGGAAAAAGAAAACCTCAGCAAATAAAGATCAGCAGAAGGATTACATATTTCACCTCTCCAAAGCCTAATTTCTCCTTTTGAAGGGTAATAGTCTCAGATTTCTAATACAACCTAAAAATTGGATTGCTTTGGCCTTCTACCAGACTATAAAAGAGTTATCATCTGAGTTAGGGTGCAACCATGCCGTTGCCCATGAACTGGCCCTATTGAATTTGGCTGGGGGAGGGGTGCAGCTCTGCCATGCTGAGCAGCTGCAAAATTGGACCCTTGCAATGGAAATTAATCTGGTAGGCAGCCAGGAAGAACAAATATCAGGAGCTGAGTTTCTCCACAGTTAGAGACCCAGAATCACACAATGTTTCACCCGCCAAATCTGCTTTGCTTGCTCAATTTCTATGTGTATGAGAGCCTGCCCTCCAATCTCTTCGGCAAGCATCTTCTGTATTTCAGCACCCTGCCCGCATACAAGAATGATGGAGTCAGCATGCAGAGCGGAGGCAGGCATGCATGAACACCAAAACAAAGCTGGCTTGGTCTAGTTTTAGGCCAGATCACTTTGAGAATGTCCTTTCAATAGAGACTTGCAGGCTTTCAGATTTTTATTCAGATTAGCTGCACTTACTGATAGCAATAGAGAATTAGTTTTGTCTTCTGCTGGTATTTCATTTTTTCCCATATATCCACAACTTGCCAGGAAGATCCCCTCTCCCCCAAATAATAATAAAATCTCTGTACATTCTCCAACCCTACTTTACATATTTTTCTCTTCTATGAAAAATGTACTCTGCATACTTTGGCATTCTTCCCCTCACCCCTTTCTTCTCAGCTGCTCCATGTTTTTATGTCTCTCAGGAGGGGTTAATTCTTTACAGCTGCGTCCTGCTTGCCAGGAGTCTCACATGTGCAAATTATTAATATTTTCTATTGCTACAGTAACTCCCAAGGCTTTAAACACCCCCTACCTAACACTGGCCCTTTTCCAAAAAACTTTTCATATTCCTTCACTAAAAGATAATTTTGGTCCCCTGCAGGGTTTGCACTGTTATTTAGCACAATTGCCTAAGTAGAGTTCCTTATTTCCACCTAATAATTTACAAATTGAAATTAATTTAGAAATTTGAACCCCAAAGTATTGAATTTCTCTGGTTGTTGTACAGTTGATAGTTAGGGGTTTTTTGTGGGAATTTGTTTTTGTTTTTAGAAAATGGCATTGTTTTCTTGTGGTTTGCTTTAAAAAATCAGTTTTGAATAATGTGTGTGGTTTAGAGATTGTAATGATAATGATGTGAAATCTAATTTGTAATGTCAACTGATGTAGTTAGGATTCCTTTCCATGAAATGCAGAAGCTGATTCTTAAATGTGGAATTACTTAACTGAGTAAGTACAGAATGTCCTAAATTTCTGTTTAATAGGAAGTTTAAGTTATTAACATTTATTCAGCCCACTTATTTTTTTTTTTTTAAATTTAGGATATTAATGCAGACTAACTATAATGGTTTACATCAACAATCAGTTATTTATATGTATATATATGAATGCATGTATTGTGTGATTCTCGCTAGATATAAATTATGCACAAATCAAAATATATTCACTAGTTGCATACACACATAGCTGTATCTACAGGCATACACACACATTGTTTTGGCCTGAGATGACTGATGAGCAGGCATTTTTTTCTATCATCTCCTGTCTTTCTCTTTCTGATATGTTGTTCTGATTTAATATATATTTCTCATCTACTGATTGGATATCATTATGACACTTCCAAGCTTCCAAATAAATAATTTATTTTGAAAGTTAGATATGTCATAATAAAGCATTAAGACACTCCAGGCAGTGCATTTCTGGTTGATTATATGCCTCCAGTGGTATTATAAGGCACAGGCAGAGGACTGAGTGATTTTAAACACCTGACAAGTGCAATAATCCCCAAGAACTGCATGGCCTGGAGCATCTTACTGCTGTTATGAAACAGAATTTATAAATAAAAATAAGAAGAACAGCCAAACCTATTTATTTATTGGGCATTATGACACTGGTATGATATCACTGAGGACCAATCACTAACCTTGGTTTACGCTGACTGCTAACACTACTTCCTAATGTGAACAATAAACCCAAATATTTCTAAGAAAATATTAAACACATTTTGAGTTTAATATGTGCAAAACAAATGTGAAGGTGGGTTAGCTGCAATTCAGACACATGATCTGTTTAATATATACAGAAAGTCTCCCGGTAGGCCAATTAAAAACCCTTCCAAACAATGTTGACTATTAATTCACATAGTATTTATAACTCTAGTGAGTTAAATTTTAACATCTCAGATAAGAGCTCTGTAAGGAGGAGAAAGAGATTTCATTAGGACAATAACTAGATATGAATTGTGTTCTCTCCTGCAAAGAAAATTTTAAACAAGTCTTTCAACAGCAAAGAGATGATGGGAAATGTAAGAATACTGCTTGTAGATTATTTTCTCATTAGAAGTAAAAAATTCCCAGATAAAGAAGTCTAGTGCTGAAAAATACAATTAGCATGTCTTGTAAAACTGTAGCAGTAAGAATGTGCTGCAGCATATAGTGGTAGCATCAAAGCTGTAGCTAAACAAATGCTGTGGTAAAGAGCAGATACAAAGAAATTGATTTTTTTTTTTCTGGTGCATATATAAAAACAGAACTTCAGAAATGTCATGGCCAGCACATTTATCTGCCGGACGTCACTGAAAATCTTCCCCGTGATTCACAACTCAAGGCTCAACATAATAAAGAGCTGTTATATTCTTGTGCGTAAGCACAAGCTGTAGTGACTTTCCTCTTTGACTCTACAGGAGGGAAAATTTATTCAAGTAAAGCAGATTACCCTTAAAAAGAATGTGGGATGGCAGTGATAGGAGTAGAGATATGGAAAAGGTTCTGAGCTGCTGTTCTTGCCTATAACATATAGTGAAGAAAGAGAAATCATTGTAAAATTGATGACCACTGAGAAGGAGTTTTTCAGATGGACTGGAATTCACAGTGCCTCAGCATGGCTGAGATTGGCAGATCTCTGGAGATCACTTAGTCCACCCTTCTACTCAAGCAGGGTCACTTAGAGCAGGTTGTCAGGAGTCATGCCCAGTTGATTTTGACTATCTCCAAGTGCGGTAATTCCATAGTCTCTCTCGGCAACCCTCTCCATTGTTTAACCACCTTCTGAAAAGTGTTTTCTTATGGAATTTCCTGTATTTCTGTTTATGTTTGGTGTTTCTTGTCCTTCCACCAAATACCGCTGAGAAGAGTCTGGCTCCATACTCTCTATTACCCCTCCACAGCAGGTATTTATGCACATTGGTAAGACCCCCAAGCCTTCTCTTCTCCAGCTGAAGACCTCTAGCTCTCTTAGACTCTCCTTATATGAAGGCTGCTCCAGTGCCGTAATAATCTTCTTGGCTGTTTGCTGTACTTGCTTTGGTAAGTCCGTATCTTTCTTGTACCGGGAAGACCACGACTAGACCTAGCACTCTGATATTTCTCGCCACAGCTGAGTACAGGTGAAAGGCCACCTTGTTCAACCTCCTAGCAATGTTCTTTAGTCCTCCAAGAAGGTCCCGTGTTTGTAAAAGCCACAGCTGTCTTGTCAGTTCCAGCCATGCAAGAAGTTGTTGACCCACAGGCTCCCTCCTATCCAAGCCGATTTCCCTCACCAGCAGTGCCAAGGAGAAAACCTCCTGACCTGCCATGCCCTTGACCCTTGCCCTCAGAGCCATGTAGATATTCAAGATAGCAGCAGCAAGAAACCTAAGATGTATATGAAGAAAAAAAGTGCCATATGCTAGTTATGCTTTTTCCCACTTGAAGCATTGATTCCTATTTCTCTAAGTCAGATTCAGTAAGTGCAATGGAAGAGCCAGTGTAATGTGCCATATAGGTGTGTCATACGCATGGTGAAACAGCCACTGTTGTCCTGGAGAATTATTTGAACAAGATCTGGCTTTACAGACTACCCAGAACATAATAGCAGTATTCTGTTCTTGCAAAACAAATGGTTCTCAATTGCATGTTGTGTAACACACATGAAAGGAGATGTGCACGCAGATACTTGAATAAGGTCTGCATGACCATGTTTATAATTGAAGAAAATACTACTCATCTATTGCCTGCAAGATCAAATGTTGCTTTTTCTAGAAATTCTAATTAATCATGAAGAAAAAGTTTTGCCTGTAAATGATTTGTGTTGATATACAACCCTGAATTCATTCCAATAATATACCTAGTGCACCCTGCAATCTAAGACCACAGGAACTGCCATGTTGCAGCAGACCAAAGGTCATGATAGACTGGTATCCTGTCTCTAAGTGCAACCAGCGCCAGATGCTTCAGAGGAAAGTGTAGCACCTCTATAAGGAGTGTAATGGAGTAGTTTTCCCATGGGGAAAGGTATCTCCCTAACTCTCATTTCTAGCACATGTTTTGTACTATTAAATATTGTGAGTCTTCATTGGTTTGGGATTTTTTTTTTTATGACAATTGCTTATGTAGTGCAAAATTATCAGAGAATTTTTCGTATTGACATAGGAATAATTTTGCTTTTTAGCCCGGTAAGTCATTTTTTTCTCTCCAGTCTTTGCAGTCTTGAGTTCCTCAAGATAATTTTATTTTCCATTAAAAAAAAGTTCTTAAAACTTTCTAAATTTTATTGTAAGAATAGATTATTGTTACTCCATGTATGTGCTGTAATTTCAAAATGGAAACAAAACAAAAATCTGATTAAAGAGCATATTCTTCTCTGTTTGTTTCATCACAACTGATAGAACAGAAATATATATTAAAAAAAAAACCAAAGCAACCCTATCCTGATAGCATAGATGTGGCGGGGACTCTCATTCTCGTGGAAATTCCATATTCTGTGTAAAGTCTTCTAGTGTTTAGAGTCTGGTTCATTAACAGTCCATGGGCAAAGATATTTAATCTATCTATCCATAACAGTGAATCATCATCTGAATTTAAAATTCAAGAGGGTAGAAAGCTTTTTGCATTATTTTTACCCTGTTCAGCACTGGAGCTTCAACATCTTATGGAGATGGTCCTGTAGCTAACTGTGCACGTCTGTTTTACTGTGTATATGTTAGTAGTTCTCTTATATTAGTGTCTCCTCCCCGTATACACACACACGCGCACACAATTTTCTTAGCTTTTTTCCAACGCATATCATCCAATTAATTGCTTCACATGCTACATTTTTTATAATGAGAGTAGGCAACAAGGACAGTATGCTGACAAGCTATTCTGCTCTGAAAGTCCGCCTCTCCTGCAGTGTACCAGTTCAGTGCTGTGAAATAATCCCTAGCTCTTGTTTTACTCTTCCCTTGGGGTACCTGCTCCACTGAATGATCCCATCGTGCTCAGTGCATTGAGATTTTGAAACTAGCTGCTAACTACTGTGGATGCATTCCCTGACCTTACGGGCGGGAATTGAACCAAAGTCTCTCAAGTGCTGTAGGATCTAGTTAATATGCATCTTATTCCAGGAAAGACTCATTAGTTTATAGATATTTATATAAGAAGTATGACTGCTATAATGGTTAATAACTATGAATAAAGTTTCATTTCTGATAGAGGAATAAAGCTTTTGTTTAGATATGGATTTTTAGTTTTATTAAAAAAATTAGAAAGTATGATTATGGTAATTGGGTGAGAGTTTGAAATGCTCACACAACATTTTTATTCTTGCCTTGAGTATGAACTGGAATCGCCTCTCCTCCCTCACTTAAAATTTAAAAGAGGAGCGAGTAGGACATAATTTAAGAATTAATTCAAAGCATCAGTGAAGGATCCAGATAGATTCTGTGCTGGATATGAAAAACTTCTGGTGTACAAGAAAGGGAAATGAGTGATGGGTGGCAAGGTTCTGAAATAGTAAGTATAAACTAAGTCCTGTCATTTTTAAACTGAGGAAAGTTTTACCCTGGTCATAAAGGCTATCTATTAATCTGGTCTCCCCTGTCTTTTGGAAGGTGTGAATGTTTATTTAGATCCTTTTAAAAACTAGGCTGACACAGCTTTTATTGAAGTTGAACTTTTTGGCAACATTTATAAGGCCTTCAGCCCCAGAAGGAATTAGCCTGCTGGTGCAACAGAAGGGGCAAACCCCAGTGGCTGGGCAGACCAAGCACCTGCATTTACTCTCTGTCAGGTTCAGCTCAACAAGTAGAAATGACAAAATAACAGCAATGTCTCTAAACAGGTGGCTCCAAAGCAATTTTGGAATCTCGCTTTTTTTTCTTGGAAAAATACTTCAGTCCTGTTTGTCTCAAACCAATAGAACTGAAATACTGTAAATTGATCAAATATGCTCTTACTGTAACATTTTAACATGTATATAACATCTAGTGATTTTTATATGGTTCAGTTTTACTGAGCTACCTCTCTAGAAAACAGTAAGGATCAGAGATAATGCACATGTGGGGTGCAGGCCTACAATGCTTGCTGCTGGCTGGGCTGTGAGTTACCAATACCATCATTCTGCTACAATTACATGGGTTCATTTACTAGCGTGTGAAAGATATGGTTTTGGCCACTTCAGAAGGCCAAATATTCAGATAACTTTTCCCTATCTGCTTCCACAGCCCACAGAAGCAGAAGGTGTCCCAAGGAGTTGTGTGCAGGTTTGCACCATCTTTATCCTTTATGCGGAGCGTCATGGCCTGCATGCAAAGGTGATGCGCAAATTCATGAGGCACGCCATGGCAGCTGTGAGCATATGTGTCAAGGTATGGAAGATGGGAACCTCCATAATCATTTTAATGTTCATTTTAAACTTCCAATTATTCCATCTATCTCTCTACAGCCCTTAACATTATCCAAAGAAGAGAGCACTTAGTAAGAAGAAAACAAGCCAGGAAATTAAGTGAATGTTTAACAGATTTTTATTTAAAATGCAGGTATACTTTAAAATAAAAAGAAAAAATCTTTGGCGAAACGTAGTGTTCTTACAGTGCATAGCTTGATGTGGTAAGGCAGACTGGGGACTACTAATTTTGTAGCTAGAAGTTAGTTATGTGTTTTGGAAGTGAGTCTTGGGGTGCTGCACAGTTGTGTGTACGCTGAAAGTCAGCAGTGCTGCATTTTTGGCAGTCTGCATTGATTGTAAATACGTGTACTGGGGATTACTCTCCCAGGTGTGCTGTGTCTTTTACTGAGATGTTGTGCTAACCTAAGTTGCTGAAGGGCTTCTTTTCCTCACAGTCTCCTCCTGTTCTTGCCTGGTAGTATTCCAGTTTGTGCCAAAACCTTTTCCTGCTTCTGTTCACACTAATCCACAGCGATAATGAGAGTAAATGGGAATGGGTCAGATCACTTGTGATAGGTCCATGGTGGTGAAATTGCGGGTAACCCCTCCCCTACTCATGCCGATGCACATGCATTTCCTTGTATTTTCATGGGACATTCACTGTGGTTAAATGTCAAAGTTCACTTAGGAAGCATCAGGGGGTTGAATGATCAGATACTGCAGACACTACCTGCAAAGCTACCTGGTTTAGAGCTTTATGTTATCTGAGCTCAGCTATTGGAAAGTTATAGCTGCATGCTGTAAGGTATAGACAGCAACATAAAAACGGAGAATGTTCTTGGTCCTATTGAGTCAGGTTAAGACTCAGCTAGTCCAGTGTCCTACTTCTGACAGAGAATGCCCAGTCATATAATGGCAGTATACTGCTACCATTTGTGCTCCACAGCCTCCAACAGTTTTCAGCTCAGGACATTTCCTGAGCTGGATGTGTTTCTTGCAGTCATCTTCAAAGAATGGTTTCTCTGTGCACTTGCCCAGTCTTCCCTTGTGACCTCTGTGCATCCCTGACAGGCAGTGGGTTCTTCAGCTTTTCTCACCAATGCTCAGAATTTCCTTCTCTAGCTGGATTTTGTTTGTTGCCTCTTACATTTCTGTACTGAAAGAGCTGATGAACAACTTGATGCCATGGGAATAAATGCCCTTTCACTCTTCTGGCTGCTCATGGGTAGATTTGTGCATTCTTTCTTAGTTGTCCTTTCCACACTGAGGTGGCCTTGCATACCCAGTTCTTTGCGCAGATGTGCATGATCCTTGTTGGCATTTTCTGGTTTGACCATATCCTTTTTGAAATGAGACCAGAGTTACAGATCTATTCAAAATATGTGTGAAGCATAGATTTATTCAAAGGCAAAGTGTTCACTTCTGTTTTATTTCTATTCCTTTCTCAAAATTTACACTGAGCTAGAGCTCATTATGGCCTATATTATACAGGTGAGAAACTGAAGGATGGGATTTGCCATGTTCCCCTGGTAAGGCAGTAACAGATCTTTCTTTCTGTGGCCTGTCAGTAACTATGTGTTGGCTGGGTGTCACCATTAGGGTTATGTATTTGTTTAAAAAGAAGTTTTGGGTATTTTCAGTGTGAAAGTACTGTTTCAACCTTTTCTGTAATACTTATTTCTAGCACTTCCAATCATTTTTGTTTGTTGGGGATGGCATCATTTGTTTAACAATAACAAATTGGAGACTGCTCTGGGAATATAACAAAAACCCATCTATGGAAAGGAGGTGGAATTTCATCCCTAGGTGTTCAAAGATTATTAGATCTCATTACAAAGTGCCTTAAGTGAAATTATTTGGAGTTCTGCATTTCTCAGTTTTCCATATTCTGAAATTTTGTGTCATAAAACCCACTAGATTTGTGTAGGGACTAATTCTCCCTCTACAGAGAGTGAAGCCTTAAAGGGACACAATGTTTGAATTATCTTTCCATCTCCAGTGCTGGTTATTAGAAGGTTTATATGCAGCACTGCGCCTTGCCTTCCCTCATCATCCCTTTTACAAGAATTCATAGAGGACTTCAGTTTTCAGTGTTGTCAATTTAGCACCTTTTGCTGAGTACTAAATTCACCTTAAGAAAACATGTCTACACATTAAGGGTTCTATTCATGAATAGCTAACACCTCATTTGCACTTGAATTTCATTCAGGTTAAATGGAAGCATTGTGCAATGCTGTGGAATTTACACAAATTTTATATCCTTGAATACAGATTGCTGGTAATGAAACTGACACTTTGTTGCACCTATTAAAGATGCCCAGAAGCCAAAAGAGGATGGAAAATAAGAGGAAAAAAGATCAGAGCTGGCCTGAATGAGCAAAGTACTGTTACAGAGGAGTGGGAAAGGAAAAGAGGAAATCAAAACAATTTTGTAATGGATAGGTGTTCTCTACAACTCAGCCCCAGGAGCAAGTAAGCTTGGGCTTTTGATGGTTACTTTATCTGCTCAGACACTCAAGGTTTTCACCTGTCTATGCAGTGACATTTGTACGGGGAATCTGTACTCATCTAAACTGAGTCTCTCACTTCTCATTTGAATTTTGTATTCCCAGACAACTGGAGACTATCTTGGGAATATAACAAAAACCCAGACAAACTCCTACCAAGCTTTGTAAGGATTCTCTTTTCATGTGTGTTAGTGTTTTGGGGGTGTAAGGAGAGAAGAATTCATGAGAGTGGAATCTGACTCAAAACCTGACTTCATTTTTTTGTCCTTTGGGTATTTGGAACACCATGACTTTTTTTTTTTGCTGAAAATGTTAAGCAGGTGGGACCACTGTATGAGCTTTTTCCCATGAGATTGTCTTCTTTTCCCTTGACTTGTATGATGCCAAGCGCAGCGGCTCACCAGTCTATGACATGGACCCATATGTGAGACAGGGATATGAATGGCAATAACTACACAATCTTGTTCTGAAGTTTCTGCAGTTACAGTTAAATGCATGTGATCTGAAGGAAATTATTTTAGGAGATACTATGAAATGCCATTATTACATTCTACACAAACTGATGTGAAAGCATTTGTCAATAGGCTCTGGAAGGTGCAAGTCTGGTCACTTGAAGAATGGGGACCACTTCTCAAGATTTTTAAGGTCAGTAGTGATCTTATGCCCAAGCTGCAGAAGTTCTGTGCAATAGCACCTGCCTATGTGTCCAAAAGTACTTTTGGGTAACAGCAAGCTTCAGGTACACTTGTCCTACTAGATAGAGATCCTGCCTATAAATTCAGTAGTTTCATAATACTGACTGTTAAGTTTTCCTCCGGGTTGTAAATATCTGAAATCACTCTTAACCCACTAGAAAGAGCTAGTCATTGATGATTATTATGCAAATTGAATTTCCTTGTACTGCGTAAGAGTTTTAACATCTTAGAAACTAACACAAAATTTGTCATCACAGGCACAAATGTAAACTAACAAAAGAGAAATCAGGGAAATGTTTGAGAATCTTTTTGCTCCCTTGAACTTTAGTCCTCTTTCCTTGCTCTATACTGGGTCTTTTTTCCATAACACACAATACTTCAAATTTTCTCTCTTCACTGGTTATCATGTCTGAGAAATATTGTGTGGGGAGCACAAAAAAAACTCCAAAAACCTGCTCTTTGAATACTAAGTCACAATAGACAAAGTCTAGGCTCAGGGGACAGGTACATTCTCACTTTTCAGAGGTCAGCAATCAATGGTATGAGTTTAAGGCATATAAATGGTTGTGTATAAGAAATCTTCCTTTTTTCGTTGTTTTTTCTTTTTTTTTTTTTTTTTTTGGTGGTTTTTTTTTTTTTTTTTTTTTTTTGTTGTTGTTTTGTTTTTGTTTAAATTTCCCTGCAGAAATTGATCTGGGTTGCAATTTTAATTTGGACAGGGCTGCTTGGAAAAAAAAATCTGAAAAAGAGGCTGTCATAAACTGCATGTCGTTATTGCGAATTCATATAAGCAAAATCTGGGTTTGGAAGTCTGGCTGCTGTAGCTGCAGTAATACCAAAGTGAGGGGTACTCTGTGGAGGAAACATGTCAGGTACATAATCCTATACTTTTGAAGTTTCTTTCTTCAGGAATATTAAATAAATAGTCTGTAAACTGTTGAAGTTACCACACACTATTGAGCAGCATCCTATAAGGAAAACAAGCACTGAAGAACATAGACATGACCCCAGAAATCTCTACAAGTCACTTTCTAAACCACCCTGAAACCTTTGGCTCAGCTGCATTAAAAACAGAAAGAATAAGAAGAGTAACAGGAGAACACATCAATACATGAAGTTTCCAACTAATTTTTTTTTTCCAAAGAGAATTTGTTTGTATTCTGTCAATCCTGTCATGGTTACCAGTGTGCTAATATTTTGAAAATAATAATTTGATAAGCTATTCAGACCTGAGTATCTTATGGTGGAGAGATTTAAATTTCAAGGTACCTTCCTCTATCAAGGAAAAGAATAATAATCAGCCAAAACCCACGTTATCAGCTTCCTTTATTACAATGTGTAGTGTGATTTTGCTCCATGGTGATGTAACGTTGCAATGATTTATATCAAAGCAAGCTAACTTCAAGCTGAAACTGCAAAAAATATAGGGAAGGTCAGTGACAGGAACTGCTAAAATATTGCAGCTTCTCTGAAGCTGCAGAGAAGCCCACTATGAGCACTACAAAGCTGAGAACATTTCCCTAGTCTTTGATTTCTTATTTTTGAAAGATTGTAATGGAGCCAGCAGGTAACCTAAGACAATTGGGGAATGTTTTAACAGAGATACCATATATCTGAATTTCTCCTATAGCTTTATACTATCTGTACACTCCTTTGCTTCATGAAAAGACAGAAAGCTGTTGCGAATAAAACTAAGGTGTCTAGAGGATAATCATGTAAGAAAGTGATTACGATGTGTAGGAATTATTTACTTGTCATAGGCAGATATTAATGATAATGGAAAAAGCAGTCAGTGTAACAGTAGATGAAGAAAGTACAGCAACTGAGATGTTAAAAAACCTGACTTCAATTATTCAGTACTTTGTTAATTAACAGAGGGCTATGACATGCGTGGAAGAAAAAGATCTGCTCTTTTTTGTCCTTATTTTGCCATGCCTGAAAAGGGAGAGAAGCAGAAGTATTGTCCAGCCACCTGATCCTCTTAGATGAATTCTGCTCTTGAAAAGTTACATATTTGCGCCTAAGTACTAAAGTGACCCTTAGTGTCGTGGGTTGAAACTGACACAGGAATGAAAACATTTTCTAAGGGCAGTTTCATGTTATGGGTTTCTTATTTCTAGCCCTTTCCTTAACCAAATGAGAGTAGGAAAATTTGGTGTCCCTGATACAATAGCAAACAGGAAAAAGAAAGGAGCTGTGTGGCCTCCATCTCTTCCAGTCTACCTGTGTGAGCCAGTTCAGCTATCATAGACGGGTTCTCTGTATCACTCTTTATAAACCCCCTGACTATTTGACGTGACAAGTTCTTTTATACCTTGCCTCAGTTTCCACCTTTTCTATGATTTACTACTCATTCTCTTTATGACATAATTTTCAAGGCAATATCTCTGAAACTCCCGGTATCATCTTGCAGAAGGTATCTGAAGCTTGGTGAAGCCCCAGGTTTCTCTCTTGACTAGCCGCTCCATTTCACAGCTGTCATCTATTAGCCTTTTTTCCCTCTGAAATGATTCACTTTTAAACTTTTTCTCTCTGAACCAGCTATCAGACACTCAAGGGCCTAAGAAGTAGCAGTAAGCTGCTTCTACTCATTCTAATATCACTGTCTATTTGGTACAGATAGTGGAGAGCGGTTAGGCAGTGGAGGAGACGTTCCTCATGTGCCCTAAAAAATCTTCATTTTACCAGAATATGGTGTGAGACTATGGCACATATTTATTAATACACACCTTAGCTGGCTGAGTTTATGTTTAAGAGTGTTTTGTTTTTCTTTTATAGTGATTCCACCATAATCAGGATTTTATACCAGAACTGGGTAACTGAGTAAATCTTCTGTCAGTAATGAGTGCATGAATTACAAAATTCAATTTCTATAACCACTCTTTTCACATGTTCTCAAAAAAGCAAAGAACAGTGGTACCAAAAGTTTTTTTTTTTTTTTAATTCAAAAGCATAAGACAAAATTTGGTTCAACACTTTAACAAAAAAACAACATTCTTAGGACTAAGTATTGTGATTATTGGAAACTAAGGCTGTTGAAAACTGAAATAATTGGTCTAAATTATCTAATGGTAAAATTTAGTAATAGTTCATTTTTATGAACTCTTTTCATGAATTAAGAATTTCAATATTTACCTTTATTCAGTCTTTTAAATTATACAATGAATTCTTGAAACTGTGTTTTTAAAACACAAGTAAGCTTTTTTTCATATCTTTTATCCTCTGTGGAGTCATTTGCCTTACAGGATTCCTATTAGTGTGACTTCTCGTGTCTTCAATATATACCGTTTTTACCAAATTTCAAGCAATTGGTCCTGTCTATTATTTCAGGGTTTGTTGGTTTCAGAAAACAGTCATCACTGCAAGAGCATTATTGGTATGTTCATTAGGAGAAATAAATGTGCTTTACATCTCTATCTAAATTGCTCTGTGACGCGGCTGTCAGTACAGTACCTGAGGAACAACATCAGAGCGCAAAATAATAATAGGGAAAACAGCAGTATCACCTCTGTCCTTTTTAACAGTAGTGTTACTGCAAATAGTAGAAAGGCAAATAGTAGAAATGGGAAATGCTGCTTGTGCTGTAGCATCGCAGCTGTTGGCAGAGGGGCACAGGAGTTCCTGGCAGAGCCAGGCAACAGCGGGGCTGGAAAAGCTGGCCTTAGGCTTGCAGTAGTCCTGCCTACAGTCACGGTGAATAAGAACTAGCCCAACTCAAAGTCCATTAGCTTGTCTTTAAAAGCCAGAGGGAGCAGGTCAGGAGTCACTACTGAAATAGATGTGAAAAGGCAGCAAAGCCAGCATAAGCAGATGAAGGGTTTCTGAAGGAGTCAGCTAACAGCAGCATTAAGAAGTACCAACTCTTGACATTTCTAACTAGAGAGATTTGGAGAAGATAATGAGAAGATATTTTTAATGCTATTGAAATATATCAGGATAGAATCATAGAACGGTTTGGGTTGGAAAGAATCTTAAGATCATCTAGTTCCAACTGCCCTGCCATGGGCAAGAACACCTCACACTAGACCATGTTGCCCAAGGCTCTGTCCAGCCATGCCTTGAATACTGCAAGGATTGAGCATTAGGAAGGATTAGGATGGAGCAATAGGAAGGATATGTTGTGAAAACAGCAATATTCATGCTTCTTTGTCCTCTTCATGGTGGCTGACATGCCTGGGAAAGAGGATGTTGGTGAGTTGGGGAAAAGCAGGGGGAACTGCTATATTCCTTCCCAGTGGAAAGAAAGGCAGAAGTTAGTACCACAGCTGATGTCTCGTCATCTTCTCAGCTCACGCCCACAGCAAACACCTGCTCAGAAAAGCAGGACCTTACTGGAGCAGCGTGTGCATTGGGCAGCCCATGAGCTGATTGCTTGGGTGATGGGGACATAAGGGGGGTTTAATCACGTCTAATAATAAACCCAGCTGCCAAAGGCAAATGAGGGGACAGGAATATGATTTTTCTACATCCGGCCTTGTTGTGAAGCTAACTGTTGTCTTCCATGCTAATAGAGCCAAAACCAGAAAACACAGTATTAAAATGTATTTCTAAGGCATAATAGCATATTTGTTTTTCTTTTCCTTTTGATAGCACAGTTGGGCAAGTTGATTCTTTATGGAATATTTTGCTAAAATGTTAAATCAATGTTTTTCTTCCAAATATATACATATTTGAATTTCATCACACGATATCCGTGTAAAAATAATTAGGAAAATAGATGTCAGCTGAACATGAACCAAACTAGCCCTTGTTTACCTGAATTGGAAAAAGAATGATTAATGGTAATGAATGTGTTACATTAGTCATTTGTCAAAAAAGATCAATAGTGTTAAATACCCCAGGCATGTCACAAAGCTGCCCCCAGTGCTGTGCAAGTTTTATGAACAATTCCAGTGGAGAACTGTGTATCGAAGGGACCACCCCTTCACACACAGAGATCTGCCTCCTGCTGTCCCTGTCTCCTTGCTTGGTGCTAAGGAATGACCCCTGTTTATAAGGGGAAAAATATATCTAGAAAATGAGGTAACTTTTTGCTTTAGTTTGGGTATTTCGAATTCAGATAATTTCACAGGAGCAGATATAGATGCAATTAAGGAATATGTTAATACACAGAAGGGGGTGGAGGGGAGGATGGGGTTGCTCATCAGTGGTGCCACTGTGCAGTGGGGGGAACTGGGGGGTCTGTGTTGGCGGGCAGATGCCTCTGCTGGCCCTGCTGCCTCCCGATGAGAGGATAACACAGCCCAGGAAGAGAAGCTGGAGCACCGCTCATGGCAACACTCTCTTCCCTTAGCTGCTCTGTAATTATTTCAGGTGTTGTGTTTCTGTGCAATGTGATGCAAATTCCTGGAGGCAGTGGTACCTGCCATGAAGGACCAATTAGTGGTCATCTCGGGAGAGCTCACGCAGTTGTATCCAGTTGTCACTGAGTCAGATCCAGGGGTAGTTTATATCTTAAGCAAGGATTGCTTTTTCCGTCAGAAGTCTTGAGATACTGGGAAACAGGGATGCAATAGAGCCTATTTAGCAGTTTAAAACCAAATACTTAGAATTCATAATAATCAAACGACCTCTGACAAGTAATCTTTTGGAAAACCTTTTTAGAGTTACAATAACAAATAGTCTGTAGATTCAATAAGGGCAGATTCCCTTAGTTTGTACAGAGGAGTGGGATACAAACATATAATCTTGAATTTTCACTGATTCCCCCTTCTAATTCTGAGCAAGTTAATTTAACCGTCCCTTGGCTCACTTTTCCCACCTACAAATTATGTACATTGTTATTTAAGTACCTCAGAGAGAGATTTCAAGTTTTAATTAGTGTTTATAAAGCGCTTTGTGTTACTTGAACCAAAGTGTGATTTATTATTCAGTAATGTGTATTACTGTGTGGTAGGTGTACACACGTGCATGCTGTGAAATGGGGTGGCAGCAAATACACTGATTCATACTTTGCTATCTGTTTATATAACATGCGTTGTTAAGATTCAAATTCTTTAGTTTCATTTCCAGCAAGTTTGATCAAAGGTGTTTTGATTTTTCACAACCTTGACTTTGATACATATTGTAGTGCACTTTTATGTGAAAGAGATCTAATAATATGAAGGGATGGGAGGACTAAATGAGTCTAATGAATCTAATGACTAATACTCTGAATTTGATCCCCTTGTATTTTTTATTGATCTTTTTTCTGCATGAACACGAATGTGTACATACCACATTGGCTTAAGAGCATATTAGGATATGAGGTCTGAATTCTAGGCTGTGATTTTCGGAGAGTATGACAGTGAGAATTCTATCCAAAGATGTGACAACAAACTGTCATCCCACGTGCCAGGACCCAGGAAGCTGGAGTGCATGAGAACATAGGACTGTGCAGGAATGGCAAATGAGCCCTTCTAATGGGATTTGCTTTAACTGATCCCTGTGAGTAATACCCAGCAGACTGGAACAAGCCAGGGATTGTATCTATATTCTCAGAGAGATAATTTGCCAGTAGGAGTGCCTCCCAGGTGGGCATTCAGGCTCTGAATTAATCAGCTTTATTTACATTTTCCTAATATAAGCAGATTTCTCTGCAAGTTGTTTCAACTACAGGCATTATTCCACCTTGAGAATGACAGGCAGACCAAGCAAGAAAGCCTTTCTAAGTTTTCCTGTAGTACAAACCCACACTTCCAAAGGTATCTGGAAAGCTTGAGCCATCAAAGCAAATGTGTGTTACCGCCAACAGCATCATTCAGGTCCATCTTATGCACATACACCTTGATTTCTTTTCATCTCTGCCCTATCCAATGGCAGGTTTATTCCCTGTGATGCTCCTTCTAAGCCCATTCAGTTGTTACTGAGCAGCCAGTGAGAGAGCGCCAGGAGAGGATGATCCTATGTTTTTAGATCCTAAAAGCAAAAAAAGCAGTCATAAATGTGCAGACTGGAAAGGCAGAGTAGGATATTCAGTGGTGGAAAATGTACAGCACAAACCCTTCTTGAGAAGAGAAACAAGGAATCAATAAGTGGGAAATCTGCGGGAGAAAAGTCAAGAGCTTAGGGAAGCTGTGCAAAACCAAGTGGTGGGTGAAAGAACACCTCTGCCTTGCATGATACTGTGAGTGGATTTCCTTCAGTCATGCTGAGACACCAAACAGCAAGTTAAGAAGAGGAAAAATAATGTTAAACTGCAAGGGCACAAATATAATCTTTTTATAAGATGAAACAGTGACAATATGGCGAGGCACAGGGAAGCTCTGGAAAGTCTACATAGACTTGAGTTGGTGCGTGCTGGAGCTGCAACACCATACGCCTTTATTTTAGAGTATGTAAAGCCTGTAGCTGTATAATTATAGCAAACTAGAACTCAAAGTAATGACTTTTGTTACTAGGAATTAGATCAACTGCAGGATTTTGACAGAACTGAATGGATGGCCTGTAAAAAAAAAAGTAAAAGGAAGGAGCAGAATTGCAGAATTGCTGGATGGTGTTGACCACAAGATGGATTTGAACTTAACCACAGTTTCTTAGAGATGAATTTCAATAACTATGTATTTATTGAAATATATGTGTAAGTATGCAAGATGTACCCCTATGTGCCCCACAATATATTTATAAATATCTGTCTCAGTTTTATAAAACATACAAAACTAAGTGATTAACAGTGGGTTGAAACAAAGCTGACATTGGTAAATTAGAATAGTAATTCACTATGTTTTAAGAGTCAAACTGAATTCTTGCACAAGAAGCTAATTCATTATGTGGAAAAAAGGAAGAATTGCTCAGGACAGCAGCAAGGTCTGTAATAATCTATTTTCTCTTTCTTTCCAGTCTCCAAGGTTTCACTTTCCATGTGACCCGAAAGAGTGGACACAAAAGACATGTATTTGCTTGCAAGGTGAGAAGTAGAATATATCTTGACTTTAAGTGGTTCCACACAACACTGGCTCTTGAGTCAGATTTTCTTGTCTGTCTATATATGGCCTTCTCTCAGTTCCTCTGCTGTTGTGCTCAATGTCATTTTTGCTGAAGGAAAGTGGCTGAAATGTCACTTTGACCAAACATCTTGAGATTTTGGAGACAGGTCAGAACTGGAAAAAGAGTGATTCTTATTGGAAAATCCTGCTGTTGGACAAAGAGATGTAAATCACAGGCGTCTTCCAAACTTAGTGAGAAAACAGATTTTTTTGCAAAATTGGGTAGGGGGGAGGCTACGCTCTGACAGGCTAAGGAATCCAGATTTACCAGGGCATGGAGCTGTAAAGCTCATCTGGACACCTGTGGGAGAAATTATTCTGTTGGTACTGATCTGAGTGTAAAGCTGTCACATGCTTTCTTCTCATCAACACCTTCCCAAGGTGTCTTTCAGTGTCTCAGTCCCCACCAGTATTATATAGCAATTCTCATTATTATTATTACTACTACTACTATTATTATTGTCATCATTATCCCTTACTTTAAACTTTTAATTACTTTCAGTTTTCACTGGATGAATTTTCCTTTGTGCAGCAAGAGCAAGAAAGCCATTCTGTGCATCTTGTAATAGGGTTAATGCTGAACTGTGGTCACTGAAGACAGCCACCAACCCCACCAGGACTCATAATGAAGAAGTGAAACTGCCCCTAGTGTGGCTGCCTGCTGTACCCTGCTGTTTCAGTGAACCTAAAAAAAGGTAGTCCCTGGGAAGGTAGCTGCTGTTCTGCATTTAGGGAGTTGGGTGCAAACCCTGGGAGGACTTGGAGATGCTGAGGCAATATAGAAATCTAGCATTCATGAGAAGAATCTGAGGGATGCAAAAGATGGCTCTTACAGGGTCAGGGGTTACAAGGCAAAATGATGAGACAGGAAAATGAGTTGAAATGTAAAGTCAGTCATGACCACCTGGGTTCTGGGGACCAGCTGTGACTGTGAAGAGTGGTATGTAACATCCTCAGAGCTGCTGTTAGGGTCTGAGTGGGAACCAGTGGTGGTGAAGTCTGAGTGTCTATACCCTCTCCAGTAACCAAGAATTGCATTCCCCTGTGGTCAGGATAGCCAGCTGAGAGCAGAGTATACTAGATATACACACCAAAGCACAGAGTGAGCAATGCCTGTGCCTTTTCTTTGCCTGCTCTTCAGTTTATATTATAGCTCGTTTCCTACGCCTTGCCCACTTAAAGCAGTCATTACTCTTTTATACCTCCTAACAATACAATTTCATCTGCATTTTTATATGGTACTGTCAGTACCCTCTAATATTTTTTACTTCAAGGACCTTTTCTGAACCTTTTAATTTCCAAGACTAGAAATCTTCACATTCTTTAAAAGTCTCTTCCTGTATATCCACTGCTGTGATCCAATATATCTCTTTCTTGCATCTCTTCCTAAATCTTCCTTCAGAGTTCATTTTTTTCTTTTACCAATAACCATTTTTTTTAACAGAAAGTTTCAATATGCTGGAGAAAGATTTGAATATTCTTCTTGTTTCAGGTTTTGGGAAGTTTCAGTTTTTTCCTTCAAAAGATGCTGGCTAGATTTGCCATAAGAAGATTCTCAGATAATATGTGAGAGCATGCTATCATCTGATACTTGTCGAATGAGACATCTTCCCCCATGTCTCGTGCTAGAAATCCAATGCCAAAGGTAGGTGTTCTCTGATATAATGCTAATTTCCAGTAAGCACATTTAGAGGAAAGACATTTTTCTTTTCTGTCAAGGCTAGCCTGAAGAACTGAAAAGATATTCGCCATTATTTTTTCAACTTGATGGTAGCAGTTCCTATAGCTTACCCTTTTATACATGTGCATACACACAAACACACATCCACATATACTTGCATGCAGAAAGAAATAACTGTATTAAAATCTTTAATGATACCAAGGAAGCAGTCACCTGTTATTCTGCTCTGATAGTTTCAGCTGTCTAGTGAACTTGAGTTATTGTGATGATTGATCACTTCTGCTTTAAGCCATATGCCATGTTCAGCATCCATATTTTATATTTATAGCTTCTTCTATTGAATGCTTATCTTTTCATCTTATTTTCACAATGAAAGTGTTTTAATGTGAAAAGTAGTTACCAAAATGAGGTAATGATTGCTCCTTGTATCACCCTTGATATCTGTTACTTTTTTTCCTCAAGTGGTTGATCAAAACCCAAGGGCCCAAGTTACCTGTATATAGAAATTGGAGCCATGAGGGTTAATGACGTGAAGGTCAGCTACTAATGGCAGTTTCCCAGGGATGACTTCTGTTCTAGGTGCTAAAACAATCTTTGCTGAGGCTGGAGGTTTTTGCTTAAAGCCCCCAAGGTGTGGTGTTGCTGACGATGAAAGTGCAGGAGCATGTCCTCTACCAGTGGCATCCCACTTGAACGTTCCCCACTTCCCTTGGCTACTTATTCTCACCCTTCCAGGGCAGCTCATTGCCCCCTTGACTGCTCTGAAAGAATGGTTTGAGGGGCTGGCCCGCAAACCAGGTCACTGAAATGAGCCAGGCAGAAAGGCTGAGTGGTTTGGTGGCATCACTGGGCCGTTTTGCCAGTCTGGTTTTATTGACCATAATCTGCAGGAGTAAAATGGGCAGCACCTGAAGGGGGAGGACCCAGCAGCTGGGGTTTAGCAGCGGCAAGCTCTTCCTCACCAGAAAAATGTTTTTTCTACTGAAGGAAACATGTCATTAAGTAAAGAGTGAATAAGAATAAAGTAGGAAGGTCAGGATCTTTGCTATTATTAAATGATCATGATCATTGTTTTATCGGGGCCTTGAGGTCAGTTCAGGTCTGTGCCTAACTTTTCACCTCCTGTTTTGCACAGAATTAACTGGGATCTACTTAACAGTAGAACCATTTCCTTCCCTCCCCTAGTTGCAACACTTATATATACAGTAGTAGTTACTCAGATGATTTAGTTTCCTTGTCCTTTCCATTGGAGGAGTGACAGTAGGAGAGGAGGAGGTAATAGCAGATTTGATCTTTAAATTGAACTCTGCAGTATAGGAGATGTTGCAATGCTTGGTTGATAGCCGAGCCTGAAGTGCAGGACAACAACTCACTCTTTGCCCTGAAATGTTATTAGCCTTCTTTACTCCTCCTTCCAAAATAAAACACAAAATAAATAAGGCTTCCAGCACCAGTAAACTTCCTGCTGTTTGAACTGGCAGGCAGCCAACTCATTTGGACTGTTCTCCCCACTGGTATAAAACACCCATGCAAGCAGGAAAAAAACAGTGAGGAGGCCTCTATGACTGCATGTAAAAGAATGCCCCGACAATTTTCTGATTTGAACAATACAATAAGAAATCTTGGTATTTAAAAAAAGCATGTTTGCACTCATTTATAACCCTTTAATTTTCTTTTTTTGAGCATTTATCACTTAAAACCATGCAATCGTCCATCTCAATGGATAAAGAAACAAAATCCCATAGGTACCTTCATTCCTCATTTGAAGTTTTATCTGGGATTCAGGAAAATAGGGAGAAAAAAAAAAATCTGTACATAGATTCAGTACTTTTCTGGGAATTTAGTCTCCCTCTTGGAGACCAGTCACATGTGTGTTTGGATCCTCTGGTGAGTGTTGGGGTCCCATGGCCTGATTAACCAATTGCATGTGCAGTGGTCTGAGCTGCATTTTCAGCATGGTTTCTGTTCGGTCACTTACGAGGATGATCAGGGGACTGGAGCACCTCCCGTATGAAGATAGGCTGAGAAAATTGGGGCTGTTCAGCCTGCAGAAGAGAAGGCTGCGTGGAGACCTCATAGCAGCCTTCCAATACCTGAAGGGGGCCTATAGGGATGCTGGGGAGGGACTCTTCATTAGGGACTGTGGTGAGAGGACAAGGGGTAATGGGTTTAAACTTAAAGAGGGGAAGTTTAGATTGGATCTGAGGAAGAAATTCTTTACTGTGAGGGTGGTGAGGCCCTGGAATGAGTTGCCCAAGGAAGCTGTGAATGCTTCATCCCTGGCGGCATTCAAGGTGGGGTTGGACATAGCCTTGGATGGCATGGTTTAGTGGGAGGTGTCCCTGCCCATGGCAGGGGGGTTGGAACTCGATGATCTTGAGGTCCTTTCCAGCCCTAACTATTCTATAATTCTATGGTTCAGCTATGAAACATCCAGGTTCTGCCCCACATTTTCTAGGAATTCAAAAAATCAGGCCCTGTAGAAAGACTGGTTTTACAAAGGGTATTTTCTGAATAGTGATTTTTATGCGGGGATTGTTGATAGCCATTAACAAGTAAAAGCATTTGAAGTAAGTGATGAAAACATCTAGCTAGGAGGTTTGCCCAGTGTCAGCTACCTTGAGGCTTGAACCCAGGTTACTGCCTGTACATTTCAGTCTGTGTTTCTGGATTTACACAGGTGAAATCTTGACCTAGAAGAATATGGAACAAACCACTGCAGCTTTAAGCTGCAGAGGTTTATTAAAAAAAAAAAAAAAAAAGGCAGAAACAAAGGCAAGCAGATGGCTAAAGATGAAGGTCACATCAGATTGAGAAGTTTGTCAAAATGTGATGACATAGGTAATCTGTAAACTGTTATTGCACCTAGCTGGAGGTGCTGAAAAACATTTTGAAATTACAAAAAACACTGGAGTCACCAGCACACAGGCAGGAATGATAGCCTGGAGTGGTTCTGCTCTATGGATGAATGCCAGATGTGGAAAGCGACATATCTGGAATTAATGATATTAAACATGCTTTTCTTTTATGCTCAATAATAACTCTATTATGATTGATACAAGCCGCAGACACTTTATCTAGTACAAATGGAATCGTCTGTCATTGACTATATTAAATCATCAATTTCTGCATGATGAGGATCGTTTAGGGTAACTAATCATCTGTCTCGTTCTGAAGTCTTTAAGGCTGATCAGATAACGTTTTGAATACTGCCTGAGCAACCATGACAATCTAACCCTTCCATGTAAGGATTGAGAGGGGCCCATTATGCCGTCAAAGCCTGTGGAAATATCACAGCTCTTTCTCTACATAATACCCTGCTGTAAATAAATCACTCTCCACCGCAAACTTTATTGATCACAAGCACTTCCATGCTTGTGTCTAGTGAAGTCTCTACAGAATAAAATGCTGCTTTATATTTTGTCTTGTCAAAATATTAAACGGCTCTGTCAAGTGGAGTCAGGCTAGCAGTGATGGTGTAATTCTGCTGTAGCCTTTCTCATTCCCTCTTTCTATCTCAGCTGCCAAGCTTACAAAGCAGGATTTTTTTTATAAACTTTCCAATTATAGTCTCGTAAGATTATGAAGCCTTAAGATAAACTGTCCTAATTTAGAGTGGTAGAGTACTGAACCACTAGACAACAGCCTGTTAGATAAAACATTTCTCACAAGGAAAAGATAACCTGGCTTATTTATATACACAACATTAACGGGCAATAGGAGATAGCCTGGAATATCTCTATTATTTTACTGACCGAGATAGGAGAGAAATATTTGCATTAATTCAAGCTCAAAATGTTTATTATTCACAGACAAAAACTCTCCTTTAATTTTGAGACATATGTACCAGAGGAGGAAACTGAGAAATTCAAGGTTAGCACAACGCTTTGCATTTTTATACCCTATCATTAGTCTCTAATTCTGTAAATAAGATAATGTATCTGTAGTGATACAGAAGCACCATCATGGTTTAAGCAGGAGGAACTGCTACTGCCTTTGACTTCAGCTCACGTTGTGTTTGTCATTGGATGGTCTCACTTTGACACTGCTTAGCCACACAGAGTGCTGCCCTTTTATAACACCCTGCGAATCTCCTGGGAGAAAACCTGGGGTCTTGCATAGCTTTGCTGAGAACAGCCCGGGCAGATCGTAAGGAGGTTTGGGGCCGTCCTTAGGAAGAAGCTGAAGCACTTTCAGGGCTGCTCAATGTTGTAATAGTATTCACCACCTCAGGACTGCAGAATTTTAAGTTGTCAGGCATTCCCATATGCTTCCCACTCCAGGAAAGGCAGAATAAGAGCCAAGAGTGGTGGCTTGCTCTAACCTGTGCTGAAAATAAGGCTGAAACACAGAAACAGGGAGCTGACAGTGACTTCTGACTTCTGGGCTTCTCAGGGAATCGGGGAAAATCTGGTCTCAAAATCACCATGTTTTATTCCCTTCCCTATTTGATTTTCATGCAGGCAGAGTTTCTGTTCAGGAAACATAAATGTAGAGTTCACAGTCTACCTTCATTGTCTGGGTCTTGTCTTTTTTCTTTCCCTGTGACAAATCAAAATCCACACTAGGTAAGAGAACAGCAGAGATACCATTGCAGAGGAAGATGGGCAATTGTGAAAAGAGGTCAAGAAAGAATAGGGAAGAAGGAGTGGCAGAGACAGGGGTCAGCACAAGGGCAGAGGCTGTGAGTTGAAGGTGGGCCCACTCATCCCACACATAAGCTCCTTCTGCTGAGGCAGCAGGAAGAGGTCTCTACGATAGGCACCTACCGCAAGATGTTCTGACTCTTCCCATGCTTTACAGACATGACTAGAGATACTCAGTCTCAAAAAGAAAGCAGACAAAGTGAAGTTACTGGTGGTATGACACTTGACAGTGAGGGCTCATGAATAGAAGAGTGCTGGTTGTCCCCACTCACGATCAGGTTCTCCAAACTGCATATACAATCACTTCAAATCATTCCAGTGATTATTATAAAAGAAATTGGCCTTTAAAATTATTTTAGCCAATGAGTATTCTAACAACCTGATGTAGCCTTGAGCAATGCCTATGCCAGGTTACCCTGCAGGAGTATTTAGATGTCCTAAAATGGTCTGGCCCTTCTCCTTTGTCCTAGCTTTTCCTGCTCTACAAATTGCTCCCTTTCTAAAGTGACTGAAAGGTTCTGCTGCAAGGCTCCAACAACCTCATCTTCTCTTTCCTTACTACAGTTATTGTTGTCCAGTCATGGAGAAGTCACAGTTCTCCTACAACAGTAATGACAATAGCTACTGACAGGAATGCAGGCTGTGAAGAAGCAATTTAGTTAAAACTTTCATTAGATCTTCCTGAATAACAAAGGATTTATTAAATTATTTTCTTTTACAGAATGAGTAGCAACACAAAAACCTGTGAAATTCAGTGATCTCTTCATGAGTAATCACTATCACTCTTCCACCTCTCCCCCACTGAATTTGCAAGAACTCAGGAAATATTCAGCTTTCGACTAGGAAACGAAACACTAGATTGCTCTTTCCCAAACTTTGTATGTTCACGTTTCTTTTAGAATCTTAAGAAATTATGGTGGAATACCATTGCTTGCTTCCTCTGGTCTCAATGCAGTTTGAACCTATTACAGTCTACCAATAAATCCTTCTTTTGAGCTTGATTTAAAAAGGAATGGACTTTAAAAATAAGAATGGCTTGTGGTTATGTAAAAAAGAATAAGTGCATCCATAACTAACTTACTGATTTATCTGTTTGCAGATGTTCTACTCTATTTCTAGGTCATAGTTATAAATGTATAGAAAAGGACCTAACAAGAAAGTAAGAGCTGTATTCTCATTATTTAAAATGACCATTTTTATAGGTATAAAATCAGTAATAAGCTGTAGAGTTTTCATGAAATGCAAATAGAACCTTTTCTTCATGCAAACGGAGTCAGTGTAATTAAGAGAATGCACTGTGACTGTCTTCAAGTTTGAGCTAAGCTGCATTGATCAGAAAAATCAGATGAAAAAAAGGTAAAAGGTATCACTCAAACCAGGTAGCTATTAGTGACAAGGCAGCCCGTAGTAACACCAGAGATTAGTCTCAAAAGACCACTTTTTCTGGCTGAGCCACTTCAGGAGCAGACTCCTTAAATAAGATAAACAGCTACTTTCCTTAAAACATGCTTCCGTTAAGTAGTTTGCTGTCCTTTAACTTTCATTGCTTTTGTGTTCATGGTTGGTAGGAGGAGGAGAAGAGGAAGGGGAAGGGAGAGAGAGAACAAATGCCCCAAGAGTGGTGTGGTTTGGTCAAAAGCTCCAGACCTTGGAAATCTTTGCATACTAACATCTAAAATAGGTGGTTTGTGGCTCATTTTGTGAGCGTAGCTTGCTGCGTGTCAACCTTATGCTCCTGAGCATTCTCAGATGTGTAGCCAGGAGGGATCTGTCTGACTGCATGTGATTTTTATATATCTTTCAGTTAAATCACAGGTCCTAATGCAAAATGCACTCAGGGACAGCATGGGGAATTGTGACACTCATTATAGGGTTTTCCACCACAAACCAACAAATGGATTGCAGTGATCTGTATAGCTATTTCTAGTGATCTGTGATCACTAAAATGGGAATAAAGTCTTAATTTTAATACTTACTATTTAATAATCCTCTTCATTTAATCAACAATCCAAGCATAATTAATTTATTGGAAACCTCATAGACTAGTGTGAATGGAGATTTTTCTGTGCCTGTTACTAAGGGTTGGGAATAGGTAGGTACCTAAGAAAAGAAAATGAAATTCACGTCAATGGAGTGCAGAAAGCTGGAGACGTAAACAGAGGAAGAGGAAAATGCAAATAGAAATAGCGGATAAAAGCAAGGGTATTGCTTCACATTTAATGACTGACTGTGTGAAGGACCCCAGTCATCTCCTCTGGCCAGTCATTAACTGCTTGGAAATGTCCTCCTATTAGCTGTTATTGCTTAACAACAAGTTACTAATGCATCTAATGCATGTTTAACAATTTTTTATTTTTTTGTTTTTTTGGCTGCCACATAGCAGTATTGGTGAGAGAACACACGGAAATGAGAAGTGCATCCACCAAGCTTAAAGACCTACAGCAGAGTGACACGGAGAAGTTCCATTTTCTCCAGAGCAGCTGTGATGCTCACCTCCCTGTGTGAGCATCTTGCCACACTCATACATGGCCAAGTATGTGTTTTATCAGAGGTTTCCACTTTGGTGTTTGTGGCCAGGCAGAAGCAGCAGAAGCTGTTTTTTGAAACCTGAGCAGGATATACTTAAAGGTCTGCTGACCATGCCAACTCACTTTTTTGTTTGTAACAACAGTAGAAAATAATGATAGGTGTAAATGTCCACAAATTTTTTTTTTTTGTTTGGTTTTGGGGAAAGTGTGTGGGGGTTTGTTTATTTGTTTCCAATTCTGTCCTTTCAGTTTCTCTGTATCATGTCCTTTAAAATAGTTTGAATTTAGAAAAACAACTAAAATACTGGAGTTTATAAAAAATGCATTATTTTAAACACAAGCCATCATGAGTTTAAAAGTTAAGTTGCCTCAAAATTGTATTAACTCATTTACAGCTAGATAAGCAGAAATGCGCAAAACAGACTAACTTGTAGAGAGTACATGACCACAAGCCTACAGGTCTGCCCTAATTGTACGTTTATGTCTCACATTGACTCAGAAGACCCGTAGGCAGAATTTAGCTTGCTATCTGAGGAAGAGAAAGTAGAAATTTATTGCAGTTAGATCCTCAAAAACAGGTTCACAATTATCAAATAACAGAATCTGTTGGTTCTGCTGCCTTCAGTAAAATAACAGATCTCCATGGAAATAGGATTACAAGAGAAACTGTATTAGATTACGGTTCATCTGGCTCAATTTCCTGTCTGACAATAGCCAATACTTCAGAGGAGAGTGGCACAAACAGAGTATTAAACGTACATATATTTTTCTCCAAATGTATAGAATCTAGCTATAAAATCATCCTTTCTTCTTCCTTTCACTTCCCTTTGAGTATCTTTGGCCCTTTGTCCCTTGAAGTATGATGCTTCCTGAATTGGGCTTAGTTGAGGAAGTTAAACATTTGAACTGTGTCTGAATCACATAGGACTGGTTAAATGGTGTCTGGAGTGTAAAACTTTGGCACAGTGAATTTCTCAAGGCTTGAGATTTGTATACTTGGAGTGCTGTCGTGGCTACAATGCCCAACACACATACACATGTAATATTATTATTTTGGATGTGTAGATTAATAACTCATAAAATCTCACAAAAACATCCTCTACATTTACAGAGTCAATAATCTTACAATCAGCTAAATCCAAGACTAATAAAAAATATATCCTCTATAGAAGACAGATGCCATCCTTCTTGTATAGTGAAGATCATAAACACATTTCCTGAACATAGCAGCTGGTGCTACCTGAGAAGTTATACCTCAAAAACCTCCCCAAACCCCTTTTTATGTCTAGGCCCTGATCTTTGGTGGTAACAGATGGTAATAAACTAGATAGTATGAGGTGCCAGCAAGGGGGTCAGTAACCAGCTATATACATCATTTGCCTTGCAAAGATCTGCTTGCCTTACCTTTGGACCACAAGTTATGCTGGAAACCAAAAATCTGATTGCTCAATGATCGTATGATGCCAGAGCTCCAGGCATACCTCCTTCCCTCCAATAAATTTTTCTTTGGTGAAAACCAAGTGAAGCAAACTGTGGCTGGATCTGTAGATATTTAAAATACACCAAAAGAGTCTTTTGGGCTCTGTTTGGGACCCTTTCGTGGATTTTTTTTGGGGGGAGAAGGATGGAGCAGAAGCTTTACTCTCGTGGGCTCCTATAGCACACATTGACCCAAAGCATATGGAAGAACTGCCCCCTGTGCTTGCATTGCAGCCTCGTTGACCAGTGGTTTAATACACAACAATAAGACCATCTTGTACATACTGGGAACTGTAGTAGGACTTGTATGAATAGCATATTGGTTAATTGTGTGCAGCAGGACATCTCATGTGCTGCCAAAAGATGTTGCTGGAGTAGCTACAAAATAGTAACTTGAAGAGTTAGTGACAAATCAGTATTACCTCCTGGGCTCAGATGAAGGAGAAAGGGCAGCTTCTTAAGGATTTTGTTTTGTTTTCCCTAAATAAAACCTCTAGATCCAACAAGGTAATGTTTTGTCTCACTAATGTATGTGTTTCTTTCTTGGTAAATAATATTTTAATGCCCTGCGTAGCTAATGTTTTAAAGATAAGTCATTAAAGAAACAAATTTTAATTCTAGACTTCCACAGGTTTAGTAGGATTATAATGAATTAAAACATAATAAAAAATAACCTGATTAAGGGTTATTAAGAGGTTATATCATCTTTAAGCCATACCTCTCTCAAAAAGGCTCATGAAAGGAGGAGTGGCTGCCAGCTGTGAGGGATCTGCAGTTTGATTAAAAGCATGAAAAAAAGCCACAAATACTTTCCCACCTGGAAGGATAAGACAGAGGTTTACTGTCACTGAATGTGCTGAAAAGACCTTGTCTTCTGTGCAGTTTAGGCTTAAGAATGTCCAAATAATTTATTCATGTCAGTCTACAAATGAAACGGGGGGGGGGGGGTGGAATTACTGTGATGTCTTTAACTGTTTGAATATTAGCAAATGTTTATTCTGAAGACCATTAAAGCATCAGAAATGAGAGGCTTTTAAATTGGGAAACAAGAAGCTGGTTATTGTCTGTTAGATTTCTCCAGGATTATTGTATTGTGCCAAAGCAATGGGAAATTAGTGAAAATCACTAAACCAGCTGTTCTGCTTTCCATGCAGAAAGCCAGCATCCCTTAGCAAGCCACATAATATCTCAGCCATTTATTAGAGCTCACCAAATAAACTAACAGTTATGTCAGTCCTGCAGCAGTTTTTAGGAGGCCACAGCTCCATGAACCTGAAACTTTGACTGCTGACAAGAAGTTGCTTGAAGCAAAAGTGTTATTAAGAAGCCACCTTCCCTGTAGCATCCCTGCTCCTGCTGCCACCCCCAGCTCAGTGCCTCCATCTGCCTGGCTGTACTGAGGGGCGGGCATGCCAGCAGGCTCTGTCCACAAGGTCCAGTATGCTGCTGAGTTTCTCATCAAACACCCTGTACTGCAGGGACTCCTTCCTCCAAGTACTGCACACTGCAGACAGCCCTGACTGTGAGTTTGACAGGCGTGTACTCGCCTATGTTTATAATGAAGTTGCTATAGGCAGAACCTCCATGAGTTGGGGTGAGGCGATTTCTTCAGCTGAAAATTTACACGATTTTGTAGAAAAGCCATCTTAGCTTTTCCAGCATGCTTTTTAGGTGACTAGACTCTCTCTCTCTGTCTCTCACTCACACACACACACAATCTCCTTTTCTGTTTATATGTCCCTATCTGTTTTCATATTTCCTATTGCAGGCCACCGATTGCATGACTTGCACATTGTGAAATGCAGACACTATGCATTCCTGTGGGGAGAACAAACGTAAGTTGAGTCACTTTTTCGCTTCATTTTTGAAATTTTTTTTTTATGAGTAATCGCTGTTGTAGCAGCTGACCCTCTCCATCCATTTATATCTGTGACTGACAAAAGTTTGCTGAAGATGAAATGCAAGCATGGTATTCATACCGCTTTGTAAAGACTTGATGTATTCATCCCAGCATCCTAACTTTTAGTTTGACTACAGTATCAGAGGATGTTTCTAAATGTTTTTAATGCCACATTTTAAATATACTTTCGAAAGGGCTATGTTTTATTCACATTAATGTAAGACATGGGTACAGGAGGCACAGAAGCTGCCATAGCACCAGAAATGACCAGTGTGTGTGATTTAAAAACAATACCTTAAACCTTATGCATTGTAGGTAAATCATTCATAATTTTGCTTGGCTAGTTGTGCAACATCTCATCTGAAGGAGAAAAATTTACTTTCTGACTCCCACAGAGTGTCATTTTATGCCCTAATGCATGAGAAAGCTCCACTGCTATTTGCTTAAAGAACTCATTCTTTTCTTCCAATCTTCTACTTTAATCAATTGAAATTCAGTATTTTCTAGTGTACCCACTAGTCCAAAGGTGCACATTTACCTAGCCTTGGATCTGGCACCATCAGTGCATTCTCTGTAATTGCAACGCTTTATCCTGTTTATGAAAATGTTGTATGCTTTTATCTACAGAGTGGCATCCAGGAATGCTACATTTATGCTCTAAACGTAGGCACCAAAAAGACTCAGAAATGCTCAAGATGAGAGTACACTTTATTGTAAGCATGACAGTAGCAAGTTACAAAACTTCTTCATCTTTAGCCCTCAATAGTGGCATGCTGCTATAGCTATAGGAAAGGCTGTGCCAGGGTAGGGAGCCGTGATGTTCCAGCTGTGCTCCTGTAGCTCAGATATATACAGCTGAGATAAGTAGTCCTCTCAGCTACTCTGTGTTTTAGGAAAAACAGTGAAGATAGCTGCTGTCTAGGCACCAGATCTGATTGATTGCTATGGACTGATCACATAACATGTTTTCTTTTAGCAGCATTATTCATACGAATTACTAACTTCAGCCATGAAGCCATGCAGTCAATTGCAGAATTCTGTTATCACACATAATAAATTAGATTAAGTGAACCAAGTTTTAAAATAACTTTAATTTGAAAGTCAGGTTTTCAGGTCATATTTTTTTTTACAAATTAACCCACCCCCACCCCCACCCCCCCCAAAATGCTGGTATGAGTAATGCTGGGGATGTCATACTTTTATCCTCATTGTGGATGCAATCTACAGCCCAGACAACTGTGCCTGGGAGGGATGTGTATACAGAGGTAAAGCAGAAATACCTCATGTCCACAGCTTCTAGAGGTGCCCAGGGCTTGTGCACATTGGGAATGCTTGGCCAGTGCTGAGAGAGGGGACATATGCTCTTGTGGAGCATCACAAGTTGTTAGTCCCTTCATCTCCCCTCTGCTAGGTGCAAGGTGTAGATATAGAGGCCTCCCTCCTTGATCCTCAACATCCTGAAGTGAGGCAAATCTTGAATGTAACTGAGTTGTCTTTTTTCTTGCAGCTGATGAAGACTTTGAACACCTCAGTCTAGAGAAATCTGTAGAAGAGAACAAAGGTGTGGACTTGTACACATTTGGAGCTTCAGGTCTACGGAGGTAGAACTGCACATTCAGGGTAAGTGCTGGATTAGAGAATTCTGTTTTTCAAAAGAAACAAACACAAAACAATTTAGCTAGCCTTAGACACAGAGTGGCATTAAAAAGCTCTCCACCTGCAGCCTAGTTAACATACTTAGTGTCATACCACTATGCTTCTTGTTAAGAATATTTAAAAGCCTGACAGACTCAGCACTTCTGCTTCCTCACGCACAAAAGCACTGAGAAGGAAACAAACTGAAAGCTTTTGTTCAGTGAGATGCCAAAACTCCTTAATTCTAATATCAAAGGACCAGAACCTGCCCTGCAGTGAAAGAGTTGTTCATTTTGTTCATACTGCATGTACGTAACATCTTTAACATGGCTACCAACAAGGTCATTTCTCTGGGTTTTGGTTTGCATTTTGTGTTAAAACCTGAATCAAGACAACTATCTTATTCCACTTAGTCCAGAAAGGACAGCTGTCTTCATAATTTTTCTTTTCTTTTCCTCAAGATACTGAAGTGGATAGGACACCTGAGACTCAAAGAGGGGTTTAAGAAAAAAATGTTAGAGATGCTCTTGAGAATAGGGGATGTCCCATGAAATGCAGCCAGCATTGATAAAATAGCAAATGCTGAGGCTGGTTTTTATGACTTTATGAACGTTCCTAGAGAAGCCAACTCAGTATGTCTCATTCTAAACTAAAATTAGGATTGGAATAATAAGACCATGATTTTAGTGTTATATAATAGAGACATAACAGTGTGACAGAAAGTGACACAGTCACATAAAGAAAGCCCATTTTTTTCTAATCTACCAGAATATGTTATGCCAACCAAGCAGCGTATTTTAACTGAATTTCTGAAGAGAAATCTCCTCGGAAAATGCTGCCAGGAAATTGCCACAGGAAAACGCAAGATGGGACTAGAACCTGTTTAAGTAAAGGAGAACAATGAAAAGAAAAAAAAAAAACAACATTATGAACCTGGGAAGAGTTAAGGTATGCATATACATGTGGGTGGATTTCCAGGCTTCATAGCAGGGCTAGAAATTGGTCTGTTTTCCCTCTATTTTAGTTAAGGAAAATGCATAATGTAAGTAAAAAAGAGAGTAAAGTAAACTTAAATGTTTCAAAAAATTCAAGATCAAAAAAGCAGTAAGAAAACCAGTAAAATTTAACAAATTTAGCTGAATGGTCAGGATGATGGTTCAGTGTTGACAAATGTAACATAAGAAGGAATAATTTGAGCTACCCAAATACATTGCTGTTGTCACTCAAGAGGAGACCTGTGCCTTATACTGGATGGTTCAATGAAACTCTCTGCTCTGTATGGAGCAACGGTCAAAAAAGCAAACAAACTGTTAGGATGCAAAAAGACTGGGAGAGAAATAGTGCCAAAAATCTTATAATGTCATTAAATAAATCAGTGGTATGCCCTGACCTGGAGTCCTATATTCAGTTGTGGTTATCCTGTCTCAAAGAGAACATATCAGAAATACATGAAGTATAGAGATGGGGAATATGAATAATTAGAAGCATGAAATGCCCTTCATTTCAAGACATATTGTAAAGTTTAAAGTTATTTTAATGAAAGAGAAGATGGCTTAGATGGGCCATTAGTGATAATGGCTACACTGTGTAGACAAGGGTTCTTTATTTAGAAAGGCAACAAGTTAAGAATAAGTGTAATGGAGTTAGTATTTTTTGCAAAACATAGTTCTCTGGAACTCATTGCAACTTGGTGGCCAAGATTTCAGCTGAATGCAGACTTCTGTTAGATATGTATTTAAACCAACATATCATTTATGTTGCAGTCCATTGGATTTGAGAGATTTTTAGAGTTACAGACTACCCCAAGTGAGAACATTAGCGAAACTGTAAATAAGAAAGTTAGGAGGAAAACTTTCCTAAGGACAGGTTATTTCATAAGCGTTTGCTACAGGGTTTCTAACACCACTTCCTGAAACACATCTAGTATGGGCCACTGTCAGAGAGAATATCTCAGGAGATGGACCACTGCTCTGATCCAGTGTGTCAATTCCTATGTTGAATCAATGATACAGAGATGAAAGGTTCGATATCCCATTATCAGTCTCCTGAACCATTCAATTCTCCTCCTCTTCCCCATTCAGCTATTGACTAAATTAAATGCAGCAAGGTAAATGGGGACAGGAAAGAAATTCCTTATCTTAGCACAGCCCTTTGTGTATGTGCTTTAGTGTGCATTATAAAGAGATGGTAACCACAAACTACTGAGCAATCTGTAAACTAGATTTATCCACAACAGCCCATCTACACAAAGATGACACTATTTGGTTATTATTTTTAATGCCATTTAGCTTTTTATTATTTTTAGACATAAGAATATGCATTTGCTGCTCATTACATGCTACAGTTCTGGGGCAAAACTAGGTACAAAGAGACTGTGAAGGACAAACCCCTACCATTCATCTGTACACATGTGCCATGCTGACTGCTGTATGTTGTGGAAAGATTCTCTGTAGATTTACCAATCTGAAGAAATAATGAGCTTAAAGCAGTGGAACCTCTGAAAACAGTTGGCAGTTAGATAATGATGGATATGCTACAGAATCCAGAGATCTTGGTGGTGGAGGAAGAATGATGCATATAATGAAAAGAAGGCTAAAGCTGATCACCTTCCCTGTTAGTATAAACATGTAAAATGCAATTCACTGTGATGATGGTGGTGGTGCATTGCATAATAAATTATGTGTCTGGATCATAAAAGCAATTTTTTATGATAGAAAAGTTTAATAGAAAATGTACATAAATTGCCAATTGATGCTTTTTGACTGGAGTGTTAGAGGAGAAAATAATTTCTTCCCTAGCACATTTGCAAGTTGAGCTGAAAAAATGTGGGTGAGTTCCGCTTTCCAATTTTGCTCACATTTTCAGACATAAAGGGATAATAGATAAGTTAAGAGCTGTGTTTTATTGCTGTAAAACTGTACAACATTGTACAAAATTTTTGGAAGTGCTATGAGTAAAATTGGTGATGAGGAAAATGTGGTGGAAATTGCTGATTAATAGAGGAGCAGGAGACAGCCAGGTCGTGTTCTAAAATTTCTGAGGGCTTGCATGGTCTCAGAATTGAGTTCAGGGGCTAGAACTGAAGGCTGTCTCAGCAGAGAAGCTCTAATAAGCAGAGGACTATAGTGGGGAAAAACATTCAGAGAAAGAAACAACATGCCAAAGAGTATCAGTGACAGAAGGGAGTGCTTTTCTGTCTCCCACAATTTGCAAAGGTGCTATCGGAAAGATGGAGCCATGTCACGGCCATATGATTATACTGGGACACATGGCAGCAGATGAGAAATCAAAACTCAAAATCCCCATCATGTAAGGATGCTTCTTACAGCAAACAAGGGCAGCTGGGTCCTCAGGGTACAAAGATACTTCAAACCTCCTGTATACATTTAATTTTAGCTATTCCTAAATGCAATGTGCTCCTAGGATTGTCTGAAGGGAACTACACTCTCTAGGACGTGATCTTCTCAAGATGAATATGGGATTTTTTATATATATTGTTCAAACTGGGATGTCTTTCTTTACCTGGGTTTAACTATGAATAAGGCAATGGGATATTCTGATGATAGTGAAGTTTTGTTTTTTTTCCATGGTGCTGGCCATATATTAAGAAAATTTGGGGTGTTTTGTTTTGTTTGTTTTGTTTTGTTTTGTTTTTTTTTTTAATAATTTGAATGGAATATGCTTTACACTACAATTGAAGTGTGTGTGTGGGGAATTTGTGAGGAAGTTTCAATAATTTTTAATTCTTTAAGCATTTTTAAATTCAACATTGACCATAGAGCTGCGCAAAGGATTCCAATAAAAATTGTTATTTACTATGGAGAAGTAGAATTCAATGAAATTTTTAAAAATAATTTCTAAGTAAAATTTACACATCATATACAGCCAAAATACTGATAAAAAATACCAAACTGACATTTTGAAACATAGCAGCTTGAATCAATGTTTTGTTTTGACATTTTGATGCAAAATGCAGATATTTTTGTGTGACATTTCCAAAGCAAGTTGGGATATTTTTTTGGTAACTGTCCTGCGGAAATGTTTAATGATTCGACAAGCAAATGTCAAACTGTTAAAATTCCCATGCAACATAAATTCCATTGGTTGATCAGCTCTTATTCATGCCCTTTGAAGAAGAGTTGAGCCTATCAATATAATAGAAATCCATATTCTCACACAAGAAGTTCCAGTTCAAATCTGAGTTCTAGCAGTCTCACTTAATTATCCTTTTTGGCAAATTCTGTTGAGAAAGAGTGGGCGTAATATTTTGTCACTTAGAGTTTTTTTTTTGAAGTAACACCAACTTAGAGAGAAAAAACAGGATTTTTTTTTATTTCAGGAGTGATCTAGGAAATTATTTCATGTGCTGAAACTGGAAGCAGGTTTTTTTTTGGTTTGGTTGTTTTTTTTTTTAATCAAATGCCCTATTGCCCCCATCTAGACATAAGGAAAATAAGTTAACACAAAAGAATTGTATCTTTGTCTCAGTGCAATGCATCATTCACTTCTGGCTGGTAAACAGATGTCCTAGATGAGGAAGCTGCGTAAGGCTCTCTTTGTCTGATACCCGACTTGTTACTAAATACCAAAGCTGAAGCACTGGTTTCCTAGACCTACGCATATGCCATATTTAAAAGGTTAGAAAACACAGGAAAACACTTTTTTTTTTTTTTTTTTTTTTTTCAGAAAAGACAGGTCGTCCATCTGAAAATGTTATGAAAGTTATTCCTAGGAAGGTTTGGATAGTAAAACAACTTGCATCTCTAAGGAGGTGAATGGAGCAGAACATGCTGTTTAAGGCTGGGATCTCCAAGGTTTGATCAGGAGTCAGAATTTAGTTCTGGCAATGACAGGATCCCATGAAAATCTGGACTCTGAATCCTCAACCGTTAGCAAAGTCTGCCTTTAGAAGAAACTTGATGATCTAAACAGAATCAGTCTGACGCTGATTTTGTGTTTCAATGCATTTCTTCTGTACAGTTCTCTAAATTCTCACAAATGAATGGGAAAAAAAAAAAGTCCTAAGGTGAATGTCGCTTTGGCAAAGAGAAGCAAAAATAAGCCACTTTTCCCCAGTTTTATTTTCAGATATTCTCATCAGAGCTTGAATTCCTATTTGTATCCATATCCACAATATGTTTGTTAAAAAAATAAAATAAAGCTAATAAGCAACATGACAGAACACCACATCTGCTAGAAATCCACTAGTAACACAAAAAAGCAGTACTAACTATGCTCTGCTGAAATGGTTAATAAGAAAAGGAAAAAAAAAAAGAAAATTAGACCCTTTATTCTAGAGAGCATACATTTATGCAAAGAGGATGTTTAGCTGGGGGTGAAGAGATGAGGACTTGGCTAGTTATGAACTTGTAGAATAATCATGGGAAAAATGATGAAGCGTTCATAGTTGTATAGTAATGACATATGTAAAGCAAATGTGTTATGATTAGATCAAATTGCAAAGAGAAATGAGTAAATGTTGAGAACAATGCAGTGTTCGATGTGTAAACAGCACATCTCTCTCCTTTGCTGGAGTTGCTATAAGCAAGCAAGAGTTAAAAATACAACAGCAATTTTTAGAGGCAACCTGATGACTGGCAATCAGTGCTAATAAGATTCTTTTCCTCTTGCAAGATTCACAGAAAGCCCTCAATCCATGCCGAGCACATTCAAAGGCAAGGGACTAAGCGCTCCCGTTACAGGTTCATTATCATTCGCAGGTTATCCCAAGCCAAGTGAATCAGGAAAGCAAATGAATTAGTGAGAATTAAGGAGCCTCAGTGGTCTGAACCCTCTCCAAATCTCAGCTAAGATGAAAGGTTGACGCTGATGTCTTGTGTCCCAGGGTTTTCAGAATTGGAGCCCCAGTGCAGAGCCGCTTTCTCCAGAGCCTTGCAGAAATGTGCAGGCAGTTAATGTTGCCTAACATCTCCTGACCGTGGGTTCAGCCATGTGGGAAAAGTTTTACGAGGCTGCAAAAACCAAACCCCCTTTCACTCACAATTAATTACAGGAGACTTGTTATAGCACCTAGCTGTCAATGAGTCCAGTGTAAGCACACTTTCTTCTCATCTCTCTCAGTAATAATCAAAGATACTGGGGTAATATCTTAGTATGTAATGATATCAAAAAAGGTAGTTAAAAGACAGATCTATATCACATTGAGCCACTAACAGTACTGTTTCATTGGAAGTAATATCTTAAATGATAGGATTTGTACCTGACATGAATTAGGATCTCTAGTGTTTACCTTCCTTATTTTAATTTGTCTGAAATGATGCAGTACCTGACAAGCTTTTAATCATATACTTATTTTTAGTTGTTATGATACAACGATCTTCTCAGAGAAGCTATGGACTTAAAGTACAGTGGGCTGGAAAGATTTCAAAGGAAAGCAGTTTGTTTTCATTAAATACTTGTTACTGCTAATTATATTTGATCACTATAAAGAATACAGTTTAATTAAATAAACACACTGTCTAGAAAAAATATTTGATTTCCAAAGGATAACAGTATATCTTTGCACTTGTAAGTAGGGGTGGAAATATCAATTTAAAATGTGCAGATATATTTGTGTGTGTGTGTTTGCACATGTGTATAAATAAAACAGTATTGGTTTGGGGATACTAGAGGTCTGATAGGAAAAAAAATCTATTCAAAAGATTTTTTCCCATTCTGATAGTGGAATTATACTCAAATAGCTATCTTGTGGCTTATCAGACACTATCTTTTATGTGTGTTTCAAATTATTTAACGTAAGTAATTATCTACAGTAAAATAACATTTGGCAAATGACATTAACCAGTGTTTCCACAGCCTAGGTTTGTATCAACATTTTCATCAGATACATTTTTCTGCCATGTTTTTTAATGTCATCTATTTCATGAATGTGAAGAGTTCAGTATGAAATTACATGTTTTTCATAATAAAAGTATGCATTTAATTTACTTATTTTTTTTTTTTTTTTTTTTGCAAATTATGTTTTGTCAGGGCTAGTTTGAGAGAAATTAATAGAAAATAAAGGCTGGTCACTGCACATGTAACTGAAGTCTTAAATTTATGTGCCGCTGTACATAATTGTGCCTTTAAACAATCATGTTGGAAAATTTTCTAGTTTTTACTTCCCCTCTTCATACATTCCTGACTCATGACCTCCTATCTACCAGTCAAGCTTGATGTGCACAACTGTATCTATCTCATTTATAATAATAATGATCTTTACAGAGAGATCGATTATAATATTATGGTACTTTTAAAATCAGAATGCATATCAAACGAAGCCTCACAAAATAAAGAAAAAGCTCAGCCTTTTGCTGGGTCTTCATGGTGTGAATAAGATGTAAAAATCTCTTAACATTCAAAGACAGTTAATCATTAAAGAGGCAAATATGTTAATAAGTTTTTATCACAATTGAAAATGTTGTTAGTGGTTCTCTGGATTACGCTGTTTTATATACACTGCATTTAACATGGTTAGCAAAATGAGACCCTGTCCTGAATTTTTGGGTTTTCTTGAAAATCACCACCTCCAAAATAATAAATAGTTCAAATAAAAAACTAATAACATTTAAAGAAGAATTTTCCTTTTAATATGCTCTCTAGTTATTATAAAAAGTATTTTAGAAACTACAGAACGTTTTAACCCCTACTCTCCTTTCACATAAAATTGCTGAAAGGAGAAAAAGCCCCAATATTATTTCAATTAAGGTTGAAAATATCTATCTGAGGCATCAACTCTAGACAATCTCTTTTCCTTGTACTTATAATTAAATTTTTAGTGGAGGTTTAGAAATCTCAGCCATAACATTGCCACCAAAGCAAATGCTCTGAGACTTAAAGGAAGGATAAAGGCGAACTGCAGGATAGTGTTAAAATTCAGAAAATCTCATTCTTAATTCTTTAACGTTGTAATGTTGTTTATTTCCTACTATCTTTTTTTTTTCTTTTTTAGTTTGCACTAAGCCTTGTACAGTTCTACATGGAATATATTTTTGGGTGTTTTTTTTTGGGGGGGAATTAGATGAAAGAAATATTTCAATTCATATAATTCTCCCCACTGTCTTCTTAAACCTCTGTATCGTGAGATGATTTTATCAATTGTGTTTTTAAAAACTGCTATTTTTTAAAATCAGTTTCCCCTATGTTAGCTTACATATTGCTTTTAGTCAATTCTATTTACGTTATCTAAAGAATTAAAGATAGCAGATGCAGGTAAAACCCTTTTGAGAACGACTTGAGCATTCGACAGCAGGAAAAAGACCCTAAAAAAACCAATTAGAACAATTTCCCAGACAGTATCAGCCTAGAAAGAAGCACAGCACACAATACTAGTGTGTGAATATGTGTGTGTGTGGGAAGAGCTTAATAATACAAACATTATTTAAAATGGTGCGAATCTGCGACAGCCTGCAGCAACAGCAACATCAGCCAGTCCTGCATTAGCGAAGCAGCGGGCCCTGCCCTTATGCTGGCCACAAATGACCAGTGAAATCCCAGAGGCACTCTTGAATTTCTGCATTCTCATTTCATCAGCTGCAAAATATCTGTCACTCACGTCCCACACTGGGCAAAGTGACACCTGCCAGTCTCAAGAACAAGGACAAATTAATGTTCCTCCACCGTGTCTCAGAAATGAGTAGCGAGCGATGGTGTGAGCAATCAACAGCTAGAGTACATTGTTAAAGTTTGCAATGCATTTCTGGGGTTTCCTTTCAGCCAAGGTAATTTGCAGCAGCTGTTGTAGTTTTATGATGTTATTGAACATGTCTTCTGCTGATTTCCCTCCTAATGAATCTTCTAAAACTATTTGCAAAATATGTGCAAAATTGCATTGCCGAGGTTTCCTGAACCTGCAAAACAAGGCGGCTCAATTTCAAACAATGCATGGGAGAGGCAGCGCAGCAGCTGCCAGAGGAATGTGTAATCCAGGCACTCGCCTGAGCCACTCGGTCTTCCTAGAAATCACTAAGAAATATTTTGGATATTAGATATAAAATCTTTTAAAAAAACCCAAAACAACACAAAACATTTTTGATGTCTGTCATCATGTCACATCACGTTATGCAATATTATATCTGCTTATGATGAGATGCAACATGACAGGATGTAATGCAATGTAACGTATCAAAAAATGTAAATAATCCACTTTTGGGGATTAGATATCTGCTGTCAATTCCTATAGCAGGAGACTGAACTGAATTTATTGAGGCATATGGGAACTCAGTGAACACCAAACTGTCCATGGTGTTTGCAAGCCAGCACACATCACAGTTCACTGTGATCTCCCAATTACTTTTGGATAGTTTGACCCATATATGACTGTAATGACAATGTTAAATGAAAGTTCTTGTAACTTAATCATTTTGTTAATTATCACTGCCTACAGCAATAGCTTCGGTGATGCCTCACTTCGCTGTGAGTAGCAGTTTGTACATTTTTTAAACTATTTGCTTTGAAAACAGCAGTAGTGTTTCTCATTGTAAAATGTAACTCGCACAGTGTGAACACAAAATCGAGTAGTACGTATGACATGACTGGAAAAAAAAAATGGTGCTTGGAGCTAAGTAGGAGGCTGCTCAGGATAGTGAAGCCTCCTGAGGTCTCCTTGAGTCTGGAGACCTTTCTTTTGGTGCATGGCTACTGCCAGAGAACAGGGAGGAGAGGATGAGTGCTGATTTCTATTGCATCTCTCTGGAAGTTATTCACCAAGGCACCTACATTTCAGAATTGCACAGACTTGGAAACCTTCTCTCCAGTGGAAGTTCATCAGCACTTTCTCCCAGCTCTGAGAGGACTGGGCTTGGGAAACGGCACCTGGAGGCCTTGAGGTAATATGTTGCAGCAGGTACTGAGGATTTGGGGAAATTAAAAAACCTCGGTTTGCCATTGCATAGTCAAGGAGAAGGAAAGAGGCTTATCGCCAGCAAAGGGAGGGATGCAGAGGGCAGTACCACAGTCCCCTGGCCCCATTCCCACCCCAGCCCAGGTCTCCCCTCCCCTCTGCCTTTACCTTCCTGCTGGCTCACTTGTGGCAGCTGCATTCAGCCCAGAATTAACCCACTTGTGTGTCTGCTGTCCCAGAGAAAAAATCCAAGCGAAAGTATTTCACCAGTAATTAAGAGTTAACAGAGGTTTTAGAACTTCCTTTTTTACTTTGTTTCAGCAGAAGACAAAAAGTCACATTGTCTGAAGCCTGGTCTGTAGCACTCTGCAAAAATATCTCCTCATTGCTACAATGGCTTCACCCCCACTACCTTTGGCTGCGTTGGGAGCTTGAGCATGGATGAGTGAACAGCATTTTAAACAGTATGTTTATTCAATGTGCTCTAAGCAGGGTTAGATAATACGGTATTTATAAACCCCCATTCTCTGTATGCTCAAGGGTTGCCCACCTTCTAGCACTGAGGCTACTGAACCAATATTAGCAGCAGTGAGGGGTGGCTGTAAATTTTGCCTCATGTAGACAAGGCTTACAAGGTAAGCCAGCAAACTCCCATCTGTGACCGTGTGCCTAGGAATGGAACCTTTTATTTGCTGTCATAGTGATGACTTTTAATTGTCCCAATAAACAAGCTTTTAAAAAGCTTCTAAAATGTTCTCTAATAACACACTTTGGTCTTTAGCCATAGAAATGCAGAAATAATTAGAAGTGCCATTGTGTACAGTGCCTTCTGGACTGGGCTGAAGGTGAAGGAGAAAGTATCATGCTATCCTTGTCAGCTGCAAGGGTAATTACTGCTGGCTGAAATTACTCAACATTTGTTTATAAGCTCCCCAGAGCATGCTGTAAATAGATTGTCTGTTATAGTCCAATCACATTAAAACGCTGCTCCTTGCAAACTGCTACCTCCTGTTTTCTGTAAGCTAGACAGAGAAGGCCTGCTGCTCACTTATTGAGCACCAAACACTGAAGAGCTATGTTTAATGCAATTGTTTTCATTAGCTCTTCTGTGTCTGATATTACATTTATAGTTTGCTGGGCTTGACGACCGGCATGTTGCATCACCTTCATTTGCTGTAGTGAGAGTGAATAGCTTTATTTCTTGAGGCTGTATGCAACAGTTGATGGGAAATCTGGAACAGCAAAAGCATGGGAATATCTACAGACTCTTTTTCTCCTCCTGGGCAATGGTGTTTTTCTATTTGCCTTTTAAATGCTTCTGCACTGGTTCCTGCAGTGGTCACATTGCCTAAATTGTCCTTTGAAGGATGAGAAGTATTTTCATAAAAGGTTAGAAAGAATGTATTTTCCTTAGCACTGAATTTCACACTACCGCATTGTCCTGTCCATTGTGACCTGAGTTGTATGAAATAGTGATGCAGCCACAGCCTGTCTGATTTCCTCTCAGCATGATTTACCACATCGTATCACAAAAGCCCAGGTATTTCCAATAAATACGGGTCCAAATTCATTGCTGACATATGCAGACAGAATTCCATGGCTATTGATAGAGTTGCATTTGCTCCCACCAAGGTGAATCTGGCCACTAAGCTGAAGATTTAGGGGTAAGAAATGAAATTTTGGCAAAAACCCAAACAGCCAACCAACCAAACAAAAAAACAACAAACAAAAAACCCCACACAAAACCAAAAACCAACCGTCACCCCCCACTATGTATTAAAGAAAAAAATAATGAAGGCAGTACAGATCCATTACCGGGTATCGGGGGCGGAAATTTGTAACCCCTGTTTCATGAGTAATTCATGAGAACGCACACAAAGGGTATTTCAACAGCACTCATTTTTATTTATCACTGATTATTCCCCCAAATCAGTACTGATTATATAGAGCAAAGTGTGGACCCATCTTGTCACATTTATTTGAAAAGGCTAGCAACAACACACTGCCTTTCATACCTCCATAGCTGGAAAGGAGTCTAGATATTAGTGAATTTAACCTGATTTTCTTAAAACACAGATACAGCTCTGGTGTAAATCCTCATGGAAGACACTGCAACTACAACTTACACCAGCGACTGAGCTTCCTGGGAAAAAAAGCAACAAAGCAGCAATGGTAGTGACAGTAGAGAATTATTAAAGGAACACAGATAATTGGAAGAAAATAAATGACCTGGGTAGAATAGCTACTGTAAAATGAAGTGCAGGCAAAGTCGCTGTACTGGATACCTTCCAGCCTCACATGTCCTGGGTGCCTTTCTCCCTAATTTTAAGATCTGCATAAAGCTTCTGTTCTCTGCAAACCTGTTAGGAAGGGATAAGAATTGGGGTTTGGATATCCATGTCTTCTTCTAGCTGGAATCATTGCCTGTGGAAAACCGTCCTTCTGGGAAAGACGCTGGAGTGCTAGAAATGATGATTCAATTGCCCATTAAGATAATTCCTGGAAGTACTACTTTCTTGAAGCTGTGTTTCCAGGAATGGCAATCACGGCATCACTGCCCTTACAGTGTGATAGGTATCTCCAGAAGTTGACACAGCAGGTGAATATTTCCAGTTACTGCAAGCAATACACTGCAGGTTAGATCTCATGGTTATCTCTATTTGCAAAAGCTAACTAATGTAGCATATTGCAATCCTTTGATGATGAATTATACCAATTGTTTTGCAATAAATTGAAGCTTTTTTGCAATCCAGGTAACATTTTTTATATTCCTATTACTGCTTTTTGTGCTATTAGAGAAGCAGGGAATCTTTAAAGAGAAACTTCCTACAGCTAAAAAAGACATTAAGGGGGAAAAAAGCTGGGAGCCATAGTGACAGGTACAACTAAGACTGTATCCTTCGGTTCCCTGGAAACCAGTCAAACACTATCTCATCTTGCAATGGTTGTGTCTGATCCTCTGCTTCAGACATCTTCCTAATAATGGCAACTACAGAGGTGACTCTCTGCAAATAAGGGCTTACAGCAACTGGACATCCATCATATATCTCCAGAGCAACATTAGACCACCCTAATGGGTACTCCCGTCTTCATTATGATATTAATTCTCTAAATTTCCAAAGTGATTTCATTTGTAAAATGACAAAGGCTGGCTGCTCAGGAGACAAACTGTTTTCATCCCCCTCCTGCATGCTTACAAAGGCTTGCTCTCTTTAGTCTTTGGGGGAAAAGAAATTTGATAGCATCAGATCTCTTGTGATACACAAGGCTGCCTAACAGCTACACCACCTGCCAGCACTGCATGCCTGCCCATCCAGCCTGAAGATTTCTAAAGCAATGGCTGATGAGTAGAACATAGCTGTTGGGTTGGGGCGGGGAGGAGGGGGGAAGCTATGCAGGGAGAAAATAGAGGCTGTATAAAATCCTCAGTGTGAAAGTGAGGCAGGATTGAGGGTAAGGGTGAGGTCAGAGCCAAGGCTGGAAACTGAATCAATCTGAACAAGGTTGGTTTGGTTAGATTAGGTAAAAACATGATTTTCTCCCTGGTGTATCAAAGCCTTTGCTGTGGCTACAAATTCACTGGCAGCCAACCAAAGTAAACTTTTCACAAAGAGGCAATTCTTTGCATAGCTCTCGATCTCCAAACTCTTTAGGATTAAATAAAATAGAGATCTAATTAAAAAGGAAATCAGTAGATCTGTGACAATGCTAATGCTTGCCCCAGATAGTAACTTACCGAAGTGCCTGACTGGACAATAGTGAGGAGTAAGGAGGTTCTTTTAAGGGCAGAGATAATTGTAACATGACTGGTGAATGAATTTGGAAGCAATTGAAGCAAAACATTTAATGCACTGAAAAGTGTATGAGACGCCAATCTCATTAGGTTTTATCCTGCTTCAGGAGACTACCCACATGGCATCTTGTAATTTCCCTGGTCCTGGGTTTCCTTTCATTTAGACTTGTTCAATCCTGTTGCTGTCTGCAGCCAAGTACATGCAGGTGGCAGCATGAGAGAAGACGTTCAGTGAGGAGTCCAGTCCTTCTTCCCAGAGAAGACCACCTTCAGCAAATGGCCAATTTTAGTTGCTCCTGTGAGTACCCTCTTAAAATTTCATTCCCTTTGTTCTTGCTCCAAGGCCAGTTTTCTTTTGTACCAGCTAATTCTACAGCCCCTTTAGTGGTGAATCTCAGTACTCATGGCCAGCACTGAGTACCAGAGCAGCTGCACAGTCTCAGAGCATCCTGGATCCTTGGTGTCCTTCATCTGGCAAGAAGATAGCAAAGTGCTTGTGGGTGACTGCAGCCCAAAAGCACATTCCCGGGTAGTTCACACATTCCCTCTGAGGGCACAGTGACAATGCAGCTGCTCTGTGCAGGAGGTGACCTGAGTGGCTCTTGGGATGACTGTGCTTGGCAGTGTTACCCAGGGCAGTGTGTGAATCTGTATCCCGCCACTGCCTTTCCTTAGGCATTTACTGCAGACAGGGCTCTTCATTAAATTTTATAAATGTATCACAGAGTGTTTCCATCTCACACATATGAAAACATTACTGTAAATCTTGTTTAAAACTAAATTAATTAGCAACATTGAAAACATTGAAAAGATAGCTCTTTTTTCTCCCAGAGGAGGCCCTCATCAAGCTCCTCTTTTTTTTTCCTAATTCTCTCTTTCTTTCTGGCCCTATAAATCTTGCATCCTTTGCTGAACAGCCATGCAGCTTCAGCAGGAAGCAGATTGCCCTTCTCTTTTCCCTTATCTGCCCTTCTTCCCCACGTTTCCAGCAATTGTGGCTTCACTTGGTAGTCAGAGACTAGGCTGGAGCTGTAGATTTGAACCCCCTCACACTGAGGAGGTCGCTGAACCGTAGTCAGCTCACCAGTTTCTGGGTGAATGCTTTAACCACTGCTATAAAAGATGAGCAGCAGCACAACCACCATCCATCTTTAAAAAATAAAGAGTAATCCAGTTGTCCAGCCCTCAAGGAACAAAACGCCTATGAGTCAGGGGGGTTTGCTGAATGCAAATGTGGGTTACATCTTAATGCTTAACTGAAGGCTCTGTGCGCATAGCTTAGTCCTATCGGAAATATGATTTTGGACTCTTAGCCTCTCATCATAATTTCCTAGCAGATTTGAACAACACCTCAACTCAGCATACTTTCTGCCAAAAAAATCCTTGGTTTTAGTGGTAAATGTGCACCACAAAAGAAAGCTGTAATCTTCAGTTTGGATGGATAATTGTCCTCAGAAATCATGGCTCTTGAATGTAGTTTTGGTTCTAGCCATCAGGCCTGAATTTTAATTCTATAATGATCCTGTCAGATGATGAATGACTGCTTTTTCTGTGTCTTCTTTTAATATAGATGGAATACAGAGATCCTCAGCACCTTCTGGTAATACTCTACTTTCCAGCTCTACAGCTTCATTTTTCTGCACTGTAAGTATTTAGCATAAAGACGTGATGGTCTGAGGTGGGTTGGCAGCTGTCCCTACCAGTTATTTATGTTTTTGAAATTTTGCATTCCACAGACTCAAATTCAAACATGCTGTAAGGAACTCTACTGTGATTGCTTATCTCAGGGATAAACTTGGCTCCATGTTGTATGCTTATGATGTTACTGATGGCCCTCTGGCCCCCAAATTAAATTATTAATGGAAAATTCTTTGTCATTTGTTTCTCAATGTCACATGAATGCAAAAGTATTTTTCAGTGCAGCTTCATGGAGAAGACATTTTCTGTTTGCATTGAACTTCACCTTTTCTGAAAGAGGTACTAAACTATTATTCCTTTAACTAAATACTGTAGTTCCCTGTCTAAGATTAATCCGTTGTAGTTTCTGTCAGTGAAAGCTTTACTAATACCCCAAAGTCTTGCTTTTTTCAAAAATCATAGGCTGATATTTAGGGGTTTGTGCCAATTTCATGCAAGCTAGCCAATATAAATTCACTCTGACATTACAACCTTTGTTTCTGTCTTCCACGGTTGCTTTTCAGAAGCTTGAAACTTCAGCCTAATTGTATAGACAACATACTGCATGATTTGTTAGGATAAAAAAACCAGCCAAACAAGTCCTGTTTCCTAAGCAATTTAATTGCTCTATCCAAATCTAGCACAGAGCTGGAGCAATCACTATCCTGTATTTAGGCTTCCTGAAATTTAACATGTAAGGAACTTAGCCTCCCAAGTGTGTGTAAAAGCTATAGTGTTTTTTTCGGGGGGGGGGTGGGGGTGGGGTGGTTGCGGGGGGGATGTCTATGCTTATGAACAAGAGGAAAGTTGCTTTGCTGGGATTCAGTGAGGTGAAATCCGCCGTGAGGGGACAGCTGGCAGTTCATTTGTGGTGAGGAAGGCCCAGACCCAGAAGGGTGGTGTGGCATAGATATTTTGTTGTTAACTGCATATGACCTTTCTGTTTTCATGTTAAGGGATAGCAGAACCATGACCAGCTGATGTGGTCCATGCTGCTGGTTATGCATAGAAGGAAGAAGGGTTGAACTGATCTTTCCTCTTTCCAGGCTTAGGGGAAAGTGAAAACATGGTGCAAATGCTATTTAGCCTGTTGGCAGGCTCAGTTTCATAAAGGCAAAAATGTGTCTGAAAGCCACTTTTATTTGCTCTCTCCACCCAAACAGTACTTTTATTGCTGAGCCTCCGGAAGGCACAATACAGTGTCTGACCGGTGCTGTGCTCTCAGGTACCTCTCAAGTAGAAAACAAGTTGTTTGCCATTTTCTTCCCTTGTCAGATCAAACCAATACACATACTCAATATACCTATCTTGAGAAGTTTTCTTTATTGATGACTCTCACTTTCTCCGCAAACAATATATTTTCTACAGTAACCATCCAGGTAAATAGGGTTCACTCTGGAAATAGAAGGAGCAGAACTATATGGGAGAATATAAAAATGAACTGACCTGAACCATGGTTCTGAAAACATTGTAAATTGTTTCCATACCTTGACAAATGTTGATGTTTGTTTGGAATGCCTTTGGTGTTGTGACTTGTCCTCTAATTGTCTGGCACCTTCCAGGGAACAGTTCTGCTTCTATGCTAAATTATGACACAGGGAGATAGTTTGCCAGCTTGGCCTGGTCTCCTGCATTACCAACAGGTTTCAATTGTGTTCCCATAGAATCCAGTACATGAATAAGTTCAAAGTTTGTTCAACTTTGTTTGAGGTTTGTGAGACATCTGCTTTCAATGGTATTTGAACCAGAGTGATAGTAAAGAGATATCACACCTTCAGTGGATTCTGTAGCATGACTGTACGTTGCTAGTTTCATAGCAAATCGAGGACTTTGTGGTATGAAGGAGAGCCCTGCACCCTGCTATACTTGCTCAGGCTCTGAAGTAATTTTTTGCCCACCTCCATACATATATATATTAAGAAGCTACAAACCTATTGGTGTATACAGTAGCTGTGTAGCACAAGTATATATCCATACGATATGTCTTTCTAGCACTGCTCTTTCAGAACACTGCCATTCAGGTACATGGGTACACTCAGAAAAATTCTGTTAGCATACATAATTTTCCATGAAAAATAGCACGTAGAGTATGAATATACTCCAAACTTGTTGCTCTTATCCTGTGTTTTTATTAGCTCCATATACAATATTTGTTTTCTGCTATCTGGGATGGTAATAACAGGAATTATGTCTCCTTCACTAAGCAAGCTTTTTTAATATAAATAGGATTTGTATATGCTAATTAATAATGCATAGTATCTACACTGACTACTGGATACTGTAGCCCTTAGATGGAAAGGACTGCACATAGGCTGGTCCTTTCAAGTCCAAATTCATCAGGTATTCTCTGCACACAAGAGCAATGTTGTCTTCTTAAGAAGGTGTTTTTATTCTGCAGATCTAGATGGTGAACGCCTGGGCATGATATTCTGCTTTTGACCTTGTGAAAATCATTTGCAGTTCTGAAAGCAGGAACACCTCATGATAAAGCCCTATAAAGTGATAATGACATTTTGCCAAATTGTGCTGAGAATTGATCTGAGAAGGAGGAAGACATTTCCATTGATTGTTCATCAATCTTAAGTTTGTCTTCAAATGATGAAAAGCTCAGATTCCCAGCCCAGCAGCCACAATGAAGTGGGGTGAGGCAGGAAAGGCACCACTGGAGCCCAACGTAAGCTTCAGCCGTGCAGATTTACACACAGCGTGGCACACAGAGGACAGAGTGTGGCCTTCAGCTCTTTGTCCTGGAAACAATATTATCAGTGTTTGGTTTTGCTGAGCCATTTGCTCTGCTTTCCAGTGCGGGAAGAGGAGGTTGGTAGTGATACTATTTACAATTCATTATGAGAAGATTGCAGAAGATTGTTGAAGACAGGAACCACTGACCTCCTATTTCCCTTTCATCTGCAGGAGTACATTCGTAAACGATAGTCCACTTTAAAGACACTGGAGTGGAGAATTATACTGGGCTGCTTCTTCACAATCTTCTTTATCTTTTGGGTCAGCAACATCACTAATTGGCACTTGACAGCACTTCCAGATACTCATTGTGAATCTCATAGTGTGACTGATGGTTGATAACATAAAGAGAAGAATTCTCAGGTCCATTTTAGTCCATGGAAAACTAGATGCTGAATAACGTACCACATCTGGCAATTGATAGTACCATGTTTGTTGAGGTTATCTGATTGGAAGAGCTGCAAGCAATGAATAACTCAGCAAAGCTGCACGTGATAACCTCCCTGCAGTGAAACTGCATGGTCTGACAGTTAGCTTCATACTCGCCATTTTAATATTCTGGATTTTCAAAGTGAAAAGTGCTAAATAAATGATCCCTATTTTCTGAATGCACTTGCCAGACAAAGATATCCCACAATACGGTTAACAGTTTCTCTTTTATGCTGTTGAATTTTTCCAAATCAGTTTTTCATATCCTAAAACAGTAGGAATTATTTCTGATGCCTGAATACATTTGAGGGATTAATTTGTTTTGCAGTAGAACTACTGCAACTTTTCTCTTGATGTCTAAAGAGGAACAATTAAAAATTCATACCCTTCTTTATTGTATGTCTAAACCATAGCTTTTCCTGTATACCTAATAAACTAAGCTTTTCAATCCCTTGTTCAGTAAGAGAAAGACAGTAGCCCTGCTTTGCTAATTTTCTCAAAATATGTAGGGTGGCATATAAAGAGTTGCTATCAGCCCTAATGAGTGAGAAAGATTTTATTGTACGTGATTAGTAATGTGTACCTTCTTTGGCTCATTTTACAGATTTCAGATAGATAGTTTCCTTTGCTGTGGACATCCTGCTTGTTAACAGGAGCTTCAATAGAGAGTAAAAAGCTATATCAGTGCATGCAGTGGACTGGATAGCTCTGACCTGCCACAGAGTGATGGATGTTCTCCCAGCAGCTGGGGAAAATGGTATAACAGAGAGAAATATTAGTGTTGCATTGCATATTTTTGTGCAGTATAGGCTTTGAATCTCAAATGCTCTAACACCATGGTGCATGCATTTCAGCACCACATTCCTATGAGCGCATTACATAAATCTGAATTCCAGGCAGCTCTATGCAGACTTGCAAACCCTTCTTCTCTGAACTCTATTATTTATAAGATTAAAACCCCTGAGGTTTCAAATGGCAGGTTTATTGTCAAGTACAATGTACTTTTCATTCTGAATGGACAAAAGCCTTTGAGCTTACCTGAGTCTGCATGGAAACCTGCTTGCCTGCCCTCAGTGACACCACATGTATTAGTGGAGGCCAATCTCTCCAGGGGTGTGAGACAAGCATCCTGTAGGGCCCTCTACCCATACCACTGCTAAACGCCCTATTGGAGGACAGCTCTTTGTTTACAAGCATTGGGTGGATGTCCTCCATCCAGGACTCTGTCAGAGCTAGAAGCACTCAGAAAATGTTATTTGTAGAAAATAGTTATCCATGTGGTTCAGGTTCTGGATTTCTTTGCACTGCACTCACAGAAAGACTGTGCACCTTACAGATTTGACCATTGTTAACAGCCATTCAATGAAAATTACATGGGATGGCCAGAAAGCATTTGCTCTGTAGTTATCTATTTGATTTTTGTAGGGTGTTGTGAGTCTTTAAAGTCACAAGTAGAAAAGCAGTATAAACAGGATGGAAGAATTAATAAAGATTTCAGAAAGACTTTTCACATGTTTTTGGTGCAGATCTCACATCTACATGTACATGTATAGTTCCAACCAAATATTCTAGTAAAATAAATATTTAGGCTGTGGTCAGGTACATTCAGAAGCTAAGATTTTACAAATTTTTAAATGGAGAAAGCACTAGAGGCTCCTAAGATGGAAGTTAAAGACCATATGACGAGGCATTTCATCTGAGGCATTTTGAAGAACCATAGTTGGTCTTCCAAAGCGTCAAATGTCTTTCAGATGTGCTGGTGTTAATGAAACATATATTCATCAGTCTTTAGGGTGGGAGGTTTTTACAGCTGCTTACCATTGCTACATATGCACATAAAAATCTCCTCTCTTGTTCTCAAATCACAGGCAAGGGAAAAGAAAGAAATATTTTGTTAACTGAACAGGAGATATGTTAGTCTCTTTGACTTAAACTGCTCCAGCAAGTGATCTTAAAAAACTGCTGACCACCCTGTTTGCCGCATGTTTTTTTATGCGAAGACTTTAAGTACTAATGAAAGCATGCAAGTACAAACCAGTTGAAGTTTTGTGAGATCTAGCTAACTAAAATTTTGTTGGGTTTTGTAGCAAAGATAGCAACTTTTGGACTTACTTTGGACATAAGAATGAAATAAGTAAATAATGGTTAATATAAGAAAGGGCATATGGTTCCTGTTTAATGGATTAATCAGAGCAATTAACCTTGTAGTGCATTAACATTTTAGGACAGAAATGTTTGTAAATTAGTTTTACATGAAGTGTCCTTGTAAAGGTCAAAGTCAAACTGTATTTTTAAAGAAATTTTAAGCTCAAAAATTTGCTTTTGCTGACATTGTCTGTCCAGCAACACTAGCAATGGCCTAAATTTAATACCAGAAAATATAAAAATGGCGTGAGATACATAGCTACTCAATAAAATTTGCAAATCCATATCTAAGTTATACTGTGTGGGACCAGTAGGAATTTATTCAAGAACTAGAGGAGATATTTTATTTAGTTTTATTTTTTGTTATCCAGGTCTTTATCTCCTGCGTCCAAATTAAAGGTATTTTAAGTAAGGCATATTTTGATTATGCCAAAAGACCTTTAAAATCCTTATGTTATATTAATGGCAGTGATGAGCTTGCTGATTTTGACATTCAGGCATACAGTATGTCCTATGTTAATTTTGGTCACTTCTGTGTACCTGTTCAGAAAGATGAACCAATAAAAGAACTGGATTGTGTTAACTGAACAGGCAAGATCTATAGCTATGACTTAGAGATGCAAGTGGATAAAGAATTGACTCTGGTGGACAACGAATTGGCTCCAATGGATAAAGAATTGGCCTGATGGCTGCATGCAAAGAGTTGTGAACAATGGCTCAATGTCCAAATGGAGACTGGTAACAAGTGGTTGGTTGACAAGTAACTGAACATGAGCAGGCATCAGTGTGCGCTCACAACCCAGAAAGCCAACCATATGCTGGGCAGTGTCAAAAGGAGTGTGACCAGCAGGTCAAAGGAGGTGATCCTGCCCTTCTACTCTGCTCTCATGAGACCTCACCTGGAGTACTGTGTGTAGTTCTGGTGTCCTCAATATAAAAAGAAGTGGAGCTGTTGGAGTAAGTCCAGAGAGGGCCACAGGGATGATCAGGGGGCTAGAGCACCTCTCATATGATGGCAGGCTGAGAGAGTTGAGCTTGTTCAGCCTGGAGAAGAAAAGGCTGCATGGAGACCTCATAGCAGCCTTCTAGTATCTGAAGGGGGCCTACAGGAATGCCAGAAAGGAACTCTTAATCAGGGACTGATAGGACAAGGGGTAATGGGTTTAAACATAAACAGCAGAAGTTCAGGTTAGATATAAGGAAGAAGTTCTTTACTGTGAGGGCGGTGAGGCACTGGAACAGTTTGTGCAAAAAAAGTCATGAATGCTCCATCCTTGGTAGTGTTCAAGGCTGGCTTGGACAGAGCCTTGGGCAACATGGTCTAGTGTGAGGTGTCCCTGCCTACAGCACGGGGGTTGTGTTTGGATGCTAAGATCCATTCCAACCCTAGCTATTTTATGATTCTATGCTTTGTATAGGCAGAGGAGAAATGACGCATGACCCAGATGGTGAACCAGTGACTGCTGTGAGGAGATGTTCTCAGAAGTTTGGCTTGGAAAAAAGGATTTTAGAGGTAATATAAGAGTGAACATTGAAGGGAGCAAAGCATAGAAGTTCTTTGGTTTTAGAAGCTGGACTTTTTTTTTCTCCTGGACTCATGGATGCAACTGTTTTCAGGTGGGGCTTTCCTCCTCAGGAATGTGCCAGGAATTATTCAGGACTATGACTGAATTTTCACACTCTGTCATCTTTTTCATCTTTTGGCACATACTTTAATATGTCTGTTGTGTTTTTCCTTTTACGCCTTCAGTTTGTTCAATGTGGTTCTTGCTGGCTGGGGCAGTTTCTGTGCACTCTTCACTGCTGAAGAGTCTGTCAGAGGTGGCAATTCTCTTCTCTCCTATGACTCCATGGGGTCAAGCTTTTGCCTTTAACAGATACTTTCTAGCTAAGGCCCAGTAACAACAAGTGTTGGTCCTTACATTGCTTGCAAGTTTCCTGAACATGCACAAGGCTCTGCTTTTTTGCCCAGCTATTTTCATCTTTTCCTTCTCTTGCTTGAATTCTCATGTTTTCTACAGAAATTATAATCTCTTGTGGGCAGAAGCTGTGTTTTATGTGGCTACAGTGACAGCATAGAAAGCCAAGAAGAAATTAGGATGCTATTTGTTAAATGAATAGCTTGCTGACATTTAGTTTCAAGTTCTTTAATCACTGTGTCCCTCTCTTTTCCATAAGGCTAGTCCACAATGGTCATAAGGCATTTTGTACTATGTGCATTATTAATTATTTTTCCACATGCTTATGATACTTCCATCTGCTCAGCTGCGTGATTTAGGAGAAGAGTCTCCCAGTTATGTAGCTCAAATAATCTATGATATCCTTGCATAGCGCTTGAGTGCCAGCACTGAAAAACAGAATAAGGAACAGCCAAGAGAAAACTAAATTACAAGATTCATGCAAGATAAGAAAAGTGCCTGGTCACATTATTTACCATTTATGTATATGTGAGTGATATGACGAAAGTCAGCGATTAGGCCGATGGCTGAAGATACTAGATTCGATAAAAGAGTATGTTTGAAGAAAATTACAATCTTCATTAGCAGAGAAAGCAGGTGAGGAGCCAGGCAAAAGGAAAAAAAAAAAAAAAAACAAAGCAAAAAAAATCCCACAAAATACAAATCATCTCAACGTTCATAACATAGGCCAGTTCATGGGCATATAGGATTGTTATGTGCATTTCTTACTTTTGTCTGCTAGTGGCAATCTAAAGTTTCAGGTTGTTTAATCTTTGGTTTGGAGCATTGCAGATTTTGTAGGCTTCAGAATGGGCATTAGGCTTAGCAAAGTTCTGGAAGGTGAGCTGATCATTTGCTTCACAGCCTTAGGCTGCTTGCTTGAGTCCTCAGAATGATTCTTTTATGTGTACAACATCATGTCAAAAAAGTCATGGAGATGTTCAGAGAGAGGTACACAGGCAAAGAATGAAGCCTGTCACTAATGGTGAGGAAACCCCATAATCAACAAAAGAATATCATAGGAAGCATTGGAGAGCAACCAGGAGGGGATGGGTAAGAAAGAATTCAAGTATGTTCTTTAATGAATTCTACGAAAGTCAAAACTGATTTAAAAGGGGCTCCATTCAACACTCAATCCACTTACTGGGAATAAGACATTCTGGTAGTTTCAGATGGCATCTCATTGCAGATAATTTTGAAGAAACTGGCTTTACCTGCACCACGATTAGCACATTATCATTATATAGATATTTTATTCATTTATTGATAGCTCTTTAGTATTAAAAATCAAGCCAATGAAAAGCAAACTTGTCACAAAATTAAGTTGATAAAGGTAACTGTAATCTCCTAAAAATGTTGGAATGAGGCAGATTCCTCAAACTGTCACAGAAATTTCAAGTCAGTAGTAGAACTGTTCTTCGTCAGTTGGGAATTCTTTACAGCCCCCCTCCCTCCCTATCCCTCTGTCTGTATATTTTACTCATTTTGGTTGTGTGAAGAAGCAATGATTTTATGGAAAAGAAATTTTCTTTCTAGAAAAGAAATATCTTAGAAAAATCTAGGAAATTTTCTCAAGCCAGCAGTGTAATTTGAGAGAACCATCCCAAAATGTAGGAAACCAGAGTTTAAATTCCAACTTGAACAGCCCAGTAGGATCTGAAAATCACATAGCACCAAGAACACTGCAGAAGATGTCAGTCTTCTGCAAATTTCATTGGACATGGCTGGAAAGCGATGTAAAGAAATCAGGTCTTCTGCAGTGACAGATAGTGCTGGCAGTAAAGAGGGACATGAGGCCCATGAAGTTTTCAGAAAGAAGCACTACGTCTTTCTTTTGTTTGTGAGTCTCCTTGAGTGTTTTGTCACCAAAGCAGGCAGATACCTTTTTCTGAATAGCTAAATCCGCATGTCATCAGCTAATCTAATCATTCTGTATCCACAGTGAAGGCGAAGAGGAGTATTGTCTTCTGATATGTTTTTGGCATGTGAACAATAAAGCACCTGAAAGAAAATAGTGCATTCATGACCATTCATTTTTGTATGGTCTTGTCTAATACCAACCAAAATATTTAGTGGAATTCCTTTGATGGCATCTCGCTTATTGGCAGTGAAACTTGTAGGCAGGGTATCAATAGTAGGTGGTAGATCAGCATTTGACATCTGAAAATTTTTTGTTAATGAACTATGGGAATGTACTCATTTTCCTAAAGAAAGGGATCACCAATGAACCTGTCTGTGATAAAAGGAATTTTCTCACCATTACAGGCAACTCCTGAGAAACCTCTGCTATAAGAGGATAGTTCTGAGGATGCAGATGGACCTTACTGAGAGACACTTGTTCTTGCCCAGTGAATTCCCAGAGACCTCCTTGGCAGGTTCAGAAGACCACATTCCAGTGAGGTCCCCTGAGAACCACTTAACATCGAAAACATTTCAAACTTAACTAAGTAGGGTTTTATCTTTTCAGTCTCCTCTCTCAGCA